>PVIA01005275.1:0-46799 GCA_004024845.1 Tonatia bakeri
TTTCTATTTCTGTAAACTGTCACTTGGGGTTTTGATAAGATTTACATTAAAACTGTAGATTGCTTTTGGTTAGTATTGACATTTTATCAGTATTAAGTCTACCAATCCATGAACACATCATGCTTTTGTTTATCTATATCTTCTTTAATTTTATTCAGCAATGTTTTTAGTTTTCATTGCACAAGTCTCTCACCTCCTTGATTAAGTTAATTCCTATATACTTCATTCTTTTTGATGCTTTTGTTAGTTAAATTGTATGTGTTGTTCCCTTTCATATTGTTCATTGTTAGTATATAGAAATGCAATGATTTTTGTGTATCAACAGTATCTTCCCATTTTATTGAATTCACTGATTAGTTCTAACAATTTTGTAGTGTTTGGGTGCTTTTATTTCTTTTTCTTGTCCAATTGCTCTGGCTAGAACTTCCATTACTATGTTGAATAAAAGTGTTGAATGCCAACATTCTTGCATTGTTCCTGATCTTTGAGCGAAAGTTTTCAATCTTTACCACTGACTATGAATAATGTTCACTGGAGTTTCTCATACAGAGCTTTTATTATATTAAGGTAGCTTTCTTCTATTCTTAGTTTTTTGTTTTTTTTTATCATGAAAAAGCGTTGCTTTTTTTCCCATTTTTTTCCTGCTAAGGTGATGTATTACCTTGATTGATTTCCATATGTTGAACTATCTTGTGTTCAGGAATAATTTCACTTGGTCTTGGTGTATAATCCCTTTAATGTTCTGCTGAATTTAGATCTGTAGCTTTCCTTTCTTGTATCATCTTTGTCTGGCTTTGGTTTTAGGGTGTTACCGAACTCATAGAATGAGTTAGGAAGTGTTTCCTCCTCTTCAGTATTTTGGAAATGTTTGAGAAGGCTTGGAATTAGTTTCTTAGGGTAGAATTCACCAGTGAAACCCTCTGGTATACAGCTGTCTTTTTGGGGAGATGTTTGATTACTGATTAGTTTTTACTGATTATAGATCTATTTTTACATTTTTACATTTCTTCATAATTTAGTATTTTATGTTTTGTCTTTTTCATCTTAGTTATCTCAGAAATTTTTTCAACTGTTCTGCTACAATGACTTATTTTCCCTTAGATTTCCAAATTAAAAAATTTACAATAGCCAACACAACAATATCAGTTTAGTGTAAATGAAACAAAATTAGTACCTATTTTTGTTGCATTGGTAAAATACAGAATACACTTTTTGTTGAATTTTAGTAATTAGTTTATGTATGCCTAGAGAGAAAAAAGGTTGAAAATCACCAGGCTATCCAATTTATTAGTGTATAATTATTCATGATACTCTTTTAAAATTGTTTTGATTTCTGTGGAATCAATGGTAATGTCTTCACTTTCACTTTGTGTTTTAGTTCATTTGAGCCCTTTTTATTAGTCTGTATAGCTAAATCAATTTTGTTGATTTCTTTAAAGAATCAACTTTTGGTTTCACTAATTTTCTCTTTGTTTTACTGTTATTCATTTCATTTACCTCCTTTCTAATGTTTATTATTTCCTTTTTTCTGTTCACTTTGGGTTTAGTTTATTCATCGTTTTCTAGTTTCATAAGTTGTGAAATTGGGTTGTTTATTTGAGATCTTTCTTGTTTTATAATATAAGCATTTAAAGCTATAATTTTCCCTTTAGTACAATTCTCTTTACATCCTAAAAGTTTCAGTATGTTGTATTTTCATTTTCACTTGTCTAGCATTTTCTGATTGTCATTATAATTTCTTCTTTGATTCATTGGTTAAGGCTATGTTGTTTACTTTCTACAATTTTATGAACCATTTAGTTTTTCTTCTGTTATTTATTTCTAGCTTTATTCTCTTGTGATTAGAGAAAATACTTTGTATAATACCATTCTTTTAAAATCTACTGAGACTTAATTTGTAGCCTACTATACAGTCTTTCCTAGAATATGTCCCATGTGCACTAAAGAAAAATGCTCATGCTGTTGTTGGGTAGGGTGTTCTGCATATATCTGTTAGATCTAGTAGGGTGTTGCTTAAGTCCTTTATTTACCTACGTGGATATAATGTCTGGTTGTTCTACCATTATTGTGAGTAGGGTACTAAAGTATCCATTATTGTGAGGAAGCTATTATTATAGATCTATTTCTCCTTTCAATTCTGTCAGTTTTTGCTTTATATATTTTGGTGGTCTGTCATTAATATGTAAATGTTTATAATTGTGTAACAGGGTGCAGCCAAAGAGGAGCCCCAAAAAGGGATTTGTAATAGGGTCCAGAAGAGCTTGGAGATAATTAGGTCCACACCACAGGGCCACACCTGCCTAGAATGCTGGCAGCTGTGGCCAATTGTGAGAGGAGCTGGAAATGGGGCTGCAGAGGAAGATTGGTGCTGGGATTTAAACAGAGGCATGGCAGCCATTGGGCGTCTCTCTTTTTGAGACCATGAGTCCGTTTAGGACCATTCAGCTTTAGTGTCTTTGAGACCATGCGGCTTGGGTGAGAGTCAGGACCAGGAGGCTTTGGAAGTGCTCCCTTTTGCCACGTGGAGGGTGCCAGGAGGACTGTGAATTTGTGGGGAACTGTAGTTTGTGTTACTTCAAATAAATAATAAATTCCTTTCGTTTTCACTGATCTCTGGTATTAAGAGACATCTTTCCTCAGGCAGTGGGCAAAACGAACCCATAGGTGGGGAGGAACCCCTGGAGAAAAAGGGGGGTCTTTTATATCATTCAGCCCCCTCTCTGTTCTGTAACAGTTGTATATCTCCTTTCTCTGTTTAATCTTTTATTAATTATAATACGTTTCTTTGTCTTTTATAATCTTTTTTATTTAAAGTTCATTTTGTCTGATATTAGTATAGGTATGCCTGTTCTCTTTTGGTTACTAGTTTTATGGATTATCTTTTTCCAGCCTTTTGTTTTCAGTCTACTTGTGTCTCTAAATCTAGAGGGACTCTTGCATGCAGCATATAATTAGACAATGTATTTTTGTCCATTCTTTCAATCCCTTTCAATTGCATAATCTAATTACATTTAAAGTCATTAATAATAAGGGGGACTTCTGTCATTTTTATTTGTTATCTCTATGCCATATAGTTTTTTGTCCTTTTATTTCTTACATTACTCTTTTCTTTTATACTTAGTTGATTTTTATAGTGAAACATTTAAGTTCCTTTCTCATTTCCTTTTGTGTATATTCTATAGCTATATTTGTTATTACCAAGGGATTATATTTAATATCTGAATGTAATAACAATCTAATTTGAATTTATACCAATTTAGCTTCAGTAACATAAAAGACTCTGTTCTTTTATCCTTAATCCTTTTGATTGTTGATGCCCTTCCAAATTACATCTTTATACATTGTGTGTCCACAAACATAAACCAATAATTCTTTTAAGTTCATAAGTCTCTTAAATTAGGTACAAAGCAAAATTTGAGTTACAAACCAAAGTCATACTAATACTACCTTTTAGATTAATAATTGTCTTTTAATTCACTAGTCTCTTAAATCATACAAAAAATAAAAAAAGTTCAGTCACAAATTAATGTCCAATCACCCAATACTAGCTTTACTGAGTTCTTTATTTTACCTTTATCAAGATCTTTATTTCTTCATAGAGCTTTAAGTTACTGTCTAGTATCCTCCCATTTCATTCTGCAGAATGACTTGTTTCTTGTGGGGAAAGTCCTGAGTCTAGTGGTAATAAACTCCCTCAACTCTTGTTTATCTGTGTTGTCTTAATTCCTCCTTCGCTTTTAAAAAGTTTTGAAAAATTTAGGGTTCCTGGTTGACAGAATTTTTATTTTAGTACTTTAACTATACTACCTCACTACTTTCTGGCCTCCAAAGTTTCTGATAAGAAATCTGCTTCAATCTTATTGAGGATTCCTTGCATGTGATGATTTGCTTCTGTCATCTTGCTTTCAAGACTTGTTCTTTGTCCTTCCAAAACTTGATTATAATGTTTCAGTGTGTATCTCCATGAGTTCATCTTACTTGGAATTCTTTGAGTTTTTTTGATGTTTATATTCATGATTTTCATCAAATTTGGGGAGTTTTCAACCATTATTTCTTCAAATATTCTCTCTTCCCTTTCTTTTGCTCTTCTCCTCTGGAACTCCACAATGTATATGTTGGTCTGTTTGGCATTGTTTCATCAGGTCCCTCAGGACTTTCACTTCAATCTTTTTTCTTCCTGTTCCTCAGACTCAGAAATTTCCATGGCCCTATCTTCAAATTCACTGATTCTTTCTTCTGTCTTCTCAAATTGACTTTGTATCCCTCTGTATCAAGTCCTCAATGTTGTAGGTAGGTATTGCAACTTAACCATAATGACATATAACAAAACAAGAGTTAAGTCCCTATGGCATCTCATTAATGTTATAACAAAATGATGTTGAACAAAGTATTATTAGAGGACCTGTTATAGTGAATTTATCATTTCAGTTATTGTTTTTTTTAGTTTTTGATTTTTTTGGTTTCTTTTTAGATTTTCTATCTCTTAACTGATATTTCCATTTTGTTTATACATTTGTTTTTCTCCACATGTTCCTTTAGTACTTTGAGTATTTCTAAGACACTGCTTTAAAGTCTTGGTCTAGTATGTGTCACAAGGTCTTTATTCAGGGACAGTTCCTATATACTTTTTTCCCATTGAATAGACCATATTTTTCTGTTTCTTTGTGTGCTTAGTGATTTTTTTCTGTTGAAAACTGGATGTTTGAATCTAATACTGTGGTAGCTCAGGACATCATATTTTCCCCCTTCCAATGTATACTCTTTTTTTATTGTTATTGTTTTTTGTTTCTCTATGTTTGTAGGTTGTCTCTGGCTGAGGACCAATCTGGGTTCTAAAGTATTTTCTGAGCCTTTTCTTGGATATGCATGGTCACTCCCTAATATTCCCAATATAAAACTTGTTTCTGAATAACCTAGTGATTAATATGTGACTCACAAAATGAGAAAAAATAGAAAAATGGAGTGAGATTAGGGTATTAGCCCTTTAAATGACCTGGAAGTCAATTCACTGGGAGAGGAAGGGACTTGCAACAATGAAGTATGTGTAAAAACAATGGGTGCTTGCCTCTTTGTCTGTACTTATGAGATCAAAAGCCACAATCAGCGATCATAATGTTGATCCATGATTTTTGGAGAAAAGGGCCCTTTTGGTTTACAGTTGCTCCTACCAGCTACTATGTGCAAGCTGCTTCAAGAATATTGTGCACCACTGGCTGTCACATGGCTATGGATGGGGGTGGATAGATGCTGCTGTATTAAGAGCTAAAATTCACCATAATTAGCTGCAATTTACTATTGAAGTATTCTATGTTTGTTGTAAGCCTTCAATAGACTCTAGAGTTCAAAAACACTTACATTAGACAGATTCTATCAATACCAGTACAATTTTCTGGGTGAGGAGATCAATTTCTGGTTCTTCCTACTCTGTCATCTTCCTGACCATTAGCTGTTAAACATGTTCTAACTTAGGAATAGAAAAATACTTTAAAAGTTGCTTTTTGTATCAAATTTCACAATGACATTATCTTATATGTTTGATTATCACAATGTATTTTTATATACAAAAAAACTTTTATTATTTTTAAACTTAAAGGCAAACTTCACAATCTTTGACTTATTTTGAAATGTAGCCCCAGTACCAGAAATCTGATTCCATGTTCAGTGGATGTTTGTTGAAAGAGAGAGTTTGTGATCAGTACAGCATGCAAACCCCAAACTACCTGTATCACAGATTGAAACAATGGCAGCAAGAATATCTCCCTGAGTGTGAAAGAATTACCACCCCAACCATCCCACGGTATTCATCTCGGTTGCAGATGTTCATTAAACATGCATAATACACAGAATCTAGCATAATTCTGTGGGGATAATAGAGAACATGGCCACCACCTCCCATGGGGAGTGCTCCGTTCCTTTACCCCAGTGGGTTTTTATTAAGAAAGTAGACTCAGTTTGTGGATTCACAGTCTGGCAGAAAGGATCAAAGGAAACAGGTAACTTACAAAGATGCTAACAGAATTCCTGTTGTGATTCCGGGGAGAGATTGGAGTTTTATTATATGAAAGGACTACAGGTTCCAAAGGTTTCCTGTCTGTGCCTTTAAATTCCAAGTTAATAACATCCTCCAGCAAACAGATCTCACAAGATCTTGCATATTCTATGTACCAGGCCTGATTACCCCAGGGGTCCGCCATCTCTGGTCTGAGCTGCCCCTTTTGCTATTTGCTTAGCCCTGAGAAGAGCAGGAGACAGAGGCAGCCAGGAGACATGGATTTAAGTACAAAGATTCAGGATCAGAGGGGGCAGGGGTTGATGTTGATCACCCCTTCATTTCCGCAGCCCCTTCATTTCCACAGCCTCATGAGTCTCATCCCAGAGGCCTTTACGTGATCAGAACCTGGCTTAGGTTGCCCCTTCCTTGAGGAATCTTACCCATCATTGGTAAACTGATCAAGCATTAAAGGCCAAGCACAGAACAGGTAGCGTTCATGCCAGAGGAATAATTTTTTGTCTTCTTAGTGGCTCCTGGTCCAGAGGTCTCTCACTCAGCCTAAGTCACAGGGGGTCACAGCTTCCTGAGACCAGGCAGGGTAGTCCCCAACACCTGAGTCCATATCTTTGCCAGGTTATTCACTCAGTCAAGTAATTTGGTTTAAAAAATGTGTATTGTTAGTGGAAAAAATACAGTTTTAATTTCCTCATGTTCCTTGTCCTATATTGTCTGACATGTTTTAGTCCACTCAGTGTTCTCTGAATTTCACATAAGACTTCTAATAATAAATATGAAACAATTCTATCATCCAGTTATTTTCTTTACATTTCTGTCCTTAATAACTATATGCTAGTTGATGCAGACACCAGCCCACAATGTCTGAGTCATTATGGATGAAATGAGACATTCACACAGACTACCGAGTCTGGTGGAGGAAAAGAGACAGCATGGCTTTTCTCTCAAGGGGAGGAAAAGCTGCGGCCTCTGCTGTGACAGGCCATTATTGGGTTTCTTTGCCAATTACATGCTGGTCCTCATTTACTAAGCACAGGTTCCCTTTAGGTGGTTACCTTTTACAGAAAACAAAGGAGCCAATGCTGCTAATCACATCACAGAAGAGGGATATTTGCAAATGAAAAGGCAAAAGTGGTTGAACCAGTTACACTCATCCTTGGAAGGTTTAGCATGGATTTTAGGAAGTTGCTTTTCATTAAATGTCCTCAATTCAGGGTGAGGGAGTTTTAGCAAAAAGCAAGACTCATAGCAGCCTAGGTACATCACAGGCCTGATTCTCCATGGGAGAACCTATCCGTGGGTGTGGGTCCTGTGCATCTCGCAGTGGGAGCTGGGCCCACAGCACACAGAATGGTCTCCTATAGCTAGTCTTTAATATGAAGATGATATCCCTGGTCCAATCTTCAATTATGTGTTTTGTTAGAGAAATGGTTTTGTATTAATCCCTATCATTGCCCTTTCTTTTCCAGTCTTTGTGACCAATAGCTCTATTGAAAGACTGCCATTTGAATGTGGCTTGCAATTTATAATAAAAATAGGACTGATCACCAAGATGATGTAGAAATTCAGCAAAGGCCCTTGCCTTGGCCTCATTAGCAATGTAACCAGAAAAAGACAGTGGTCACCCATCATTCATCTAAATAGATACTAAAATTTATTTTTGGAAAGTCTCAAAAAATAAAAAATAAAGACTATATAGTACCATAAATCTGTTTCTATGGATACGTCGATGATAAAAGATGAAATTGACAAGCTTAGGATCTTTGCAATGGTCAGATTGTCAGGAATGATTAACAGTGTGTTCTGACAATAAGAGAACAAGAAAAAAAAATGTTCTGGTGAAACATAAATTTAAAATACTTTGAGCATGTTCTAAAGAAGACAGATTAGCCTAAGGGTATTGGAACAAAGGGAGCTACTTCTAAGACAACTGGAGGTACCAGACCTGAGACCTAAGTATAAGATTAACTCAATGTTCTTCTTGGAAAACAATTCTTTTAAGTATGGAAAATTTAGTTTTATTATTATAAGGTAGTGCAGCTTCACTGTTAAAATAAACTTACAAAAATATTTAATCCAGAATATAAAGTTCCTTAAATTAAGATAGGCTATATATTCCTGGTTTCCTTGAAACACTCCTGAATCATACTGATAATTCAGGTGTAAATATCAACAGTGACACCTTTAATTTACAAAAGTGTACTAGTGTATGTGTGTGTGTATGCACAGCTTTTGGTTTTATTCTTATTTGTTCTGCAAAATAGAATGATATATACATATGGTCCTGAAACTTTTTTCACTGAACATAGATCATAGAATCTTTTTTATTTTTGCTTATTTAAAATTATCCTTTTTAAACCTACCATATGCTCTTCATTAAATATAGTTTTGTGTATATACAGGGAACCAACAGGGAAGGGAAGGAAACCAGGACTCAAATCAATGAGTTGGAGCAGAAGAAAGAAATAAACATTCAACCAGAACAGAATAAAGAGACAAGAATTCAAAAAAATGAGGAGAGGCTTAGGAACCTCTGGGACAACTTTAAATGTTCCAACATCTGAACCATAGGGGTACCAGAAGGGGAAATGGAAGAGCAAAAGATTGAAAACTTATTTGAACAAATATAATGAAGGAGAATTTCCCCAATCTGGTGAAGGAACTTGACGTGCAAGTCCAGGAAGCTCAGAGAGTCCCAAAGAAGATAAACCCAAGGAAGCACACAGCAACACACATTGTAATTGAATTACACAAAATTAAAGATAAGGAGAGAATCTTAAAAGCAGCAAGAAAAAAGGGAACAGTTACCTACAAAGGAGTGCCCGTAAGACTATCAGCTGATTTCTCCAAAGAAACCTTGCAGGCAAGAAGGGGCTGGGGAGAAGTATTCAAAGTCATGAAAAGCAAGGACCCATATCCAAGATTACTCTACCCAGCAAAGTTATCATTTAGAATGGATAGGCAGGTAAAGTGCTTCCCAGATAGTCAAGTTCAAAAAGTTCATTATCACCAGGCCCTTATTATATGAAATGTTAAAGGTACTTATCCAAGAGAAAGAAAAATACCAAGACTCTGAACAGTAAAATGACAACAAACTCACAACTATGAAAAAGTGAACCTAAAAAAAGAACAAAAACAAAAACACACTAAGCAAACAACAAGAACAGGAGCAGAATCAGATAAATGGAGATGACATGGAGGTTTACCATTGGGGAGAGGGAAAGGGGAGAATGGGGGAAAAGGGCACATGGAATAAGAAATATAATTGGTGGGTACAAAATATATTGGGTGGGGAGGTTAAGAATGGTATAGAAAATAGAGAAGCCAAAGAACTATATGTATGACTCATGGACATGAACTAAGAGGGGAGAATGCTGGAGGCAGCAGTGGTGCAGGATGGAGGAGGATAAAGGGGAGGAAAACATGGAACAACTGTAATACAATTATCAATAAAATATACTTTAAAAAACTTGCATTGTTTTGAATTTCACATAGCTACAAATTATGTGGCAACACATATTTTTACCCCTTTGTGGACAATTTAGTAATTCTGTAGCATACGTTTTTTTGGAAATAATATTACTGAATCAAAGAATATGAACATTAAAATTATAATCAATCCTCAATTTAATAACTCACAAGACTCCAACCTTTTCCTTTTTGTAATATATTTTAAACTTAAGAATGTCAATTCTTTAAATCCACAAAGACCTTTTTTCCTAGGCAATATTTTCTATTTTATTTTTTTATTTACTGTTGTTCAGTTAAAGTTGCCCCACCTTCTTCCCCTTTGCTCACCCCTACCCCATCCTCCCAACTCCCACAGTCAATCCCCTCATCATTGTCCATGCCCATGAGTTCTCTGTTTGTGTTCCTTTCCTTGCCCCTTTTCCTTCTTTCCCCCATCATCCCTCTTCCTCCTTCCCTCTGGTCATTGTCAGTTTGTTCTTTATTTCTAAGTCTCTGGTTCTATTTTGCTTACTTGTTTGTTTGGTTGATTAGGTTCCATTTATAGGTGAGATCATATGGTATTTGTCTTTCTTTGCCTGGCTTATTTCACTTAGCATAATATTCTCCAGTTTCATCCATGCTTTCACAAAAGGTAGGAGTTCCTTCTTTCTTTTTGCTGTGTACTATTCCATTGTGTAAATGTACTGTGGCTTTTTTATCCACTCACTTACTGAGGGGCACTTAGGCTGTTTCCAACATCTGGCTATTGTAAATAATGCTGCTATGAACATTGGGGTGCATAGGTTCTTTTGAATTGGTGTTTCAGGATTCTGAGGGTATAGCCCTAGCAGTGGGATCACTGGACCAAAAGACAGTTCCATCTTTAATTTTTGGAGGAAATTTCATACTGTTTTCCACAGTGGCTACACCAGTCTGTATTTCCAAAAACAGAGTACTAGGGTTCCCTTTTCTCTACAACCTTGCCTACACTAGTTGTTTGTTGATTTATTAATGATGTCCACAAAGATTTTAATGAGCAGGACCACAAAATGTAAAATACTTAGCTTTGTATTTTATTTTTTGCAAAAACATCACTGTTCTTTAGAAATTGAGGAAGTGACCAAACAAGTACAACACAGACATGCTGGCTAGTCATACAAAAGTTTGAGACCTTTCTGGATCCTAGCAACATGCTATAGTCCACCTTAAGGGAGTCTCTCTTATTCATACATTGATAGAGTATATCAACCAGCTTACCATCTGGTATAAAATGGTTGAGTTCTTTATATAGTCAACCCTTGAACAACATGGGTTTAAATTTCATGGGTCTTTTTATATGCAATTTTTTTTCAATAAATACATATAGTACTGTAAAATGCATTTTCTCTTCCTTACGATTTTCTGTTGTCTAGTATATTTTATTGTAATAACAGAATATACAATACATATAACATAAAAAATATGTGTTAATTGACTGTATTACTAGTAAGCCTTCCTGTCAACAATAGGCTACTACTAAAGTTTTTGGTGAGTCAAAAGTTATATGCAGCCCTGGCTGGTGTAGCTCAGTGGATTGAGCACGAGCTGCAAACCAGGCATCGCAGGTTCGATTCCCAGTCAGGGCACATGCCTAGGTTGCAGGCCATGTCTCCCAGCAACCACACATTGATGTCTCTCTCTCTCTCTCTCTCCCCCTCCCTTCCCTCTCTAAAAATAAATAAATAAAATAAAATAAAAGTTATATGCAGATGTTCAACCACATGGTGAGTCAGCACCCCTAACCTGCACACTGCTGAAGGGTAAACTGTATAGAAAACTAGAATAACCTATCAAACTAAGCTGTTTCATTGAACTATAAAATTTATTATATTATAAATTACATAATTTATTGACTTAGCTTTTATTGACTCTGTGAAGTCAGTGACATAACAGGCAACAGTTTCACACAATGAACTAGGGTGGTTGGTGGGAAGAGGTAGAATATTCTAGAAATAGTCAACTATTGACTGCATTGTTGGGTGTGAGGATTGTGGCAACCCTGACTCAGAGAAAGCCTCTTTCACTTGTCCTGCTCTGCTGGTGCTGAAGCCTGTGTTGATCCATGGAGACCTGTGACCAAAGGCCTATAAGTGCAGATTCCTTCCTTTCCTTCTTCTTTGTAATCTTGCTTATTTGCTTCCTTTTTTTTCTTCTTTTCTATTTTCCCTTTAGTTATTCTTCTTTCCTTTTACCCTCAACTCTTCCCCATATTTTCAGTGGGAACCAAAAAATGGCCTCGAAAAAGATACAAATGATGAAGATGAAGTTTTTGTCCTTGAAAAAGCTCACAGTTTGGTCAGGGATAAAGACATGTGAATAAAAAGGTAGACAGTCTGGTGAGTGCTATAATCATGTACGCAATATCGTTAGCAGATAAAGATAACTGGGCAACTAATTTTGCTAGAAAGAATCAGGATAGCTCTACAGAGGAGATGATACTCATGATTTATCTGGAAAATCACTTGTTTGGAATATGGGAGAGTGTAATTAAGGCACCTGGACAGATGGGCCCATGCTTTGAGTGCATCAAATGCAGTGTGCAGAGCAGATGATGTTTCTGCCCCCAGTCTCTAACCTGCTTAACACAGACAACAGTGATCAAGCTTTATACAGTTGTTTTTACTCGTATCTAAACACAAGCATGCCTCATTTTATTGCACTTCATTTTATTGCATCTCACAAGTATTGCATTTTTTAATACAAATTGAAGGCAAGACCCTATGCCAGCAAAGAGATGACCATTTGGTTTATTGTGGTGGTCTGGGATGAAACCCATAAAGTCTCTGAGGTACACCTGTATGTCACTGCTAGGTGCAGGGAGAAAATGCCCCCCAAACAATGCATCCACCTTCCTTTGTGAAATAACCTCAGAATTTTTACTTCCTCTCTTTAGTAAAAGCATAATATTTAAATATTTTTTAAAAATTATGCCTTTTTGCCCAAGCTGTTGTGGCTCAGTGGACTGAGCATGGGCCTGTGAACTGAGAGGTGGCCAGTTCGATTCCAAGTCAGGGTGCATGCCTGAATTGCAGATGAGGTCCCCAATGTGGGGTGTGTGAGAGGCAACCACACATTGATGTTTCACTTCCTCTCTTTCTCCTTCCCTTCCCCTCTCTCTAAAAATAAATAAATACAATATCTTTAAAAAGTATGCCTTTGTTTCTGACATTAGTAACTATTTCTTCAATAATTGGATCAAATACTTCCATACCCCATTTTATACTCACTAATCTTCATTATGCTTTATCTCTAAAGGTCAATGCATGGCCAATGGATAAGTACTGATCATGGTGGCCAGGAAGACACAAGCATGATAAGGCTCATATGAGGTAGATGTGTAACTATAAACATCATTGGAGTTATCTGATCAAATTCACAAGAATATTTGCTTTGTCTGGAATGAAGCCTCATAGACATATCAGGGGTGTATGCATGTGTGTGTATGTATGCATATTTGTGTTTCCCTCTAAGTAATTGAAAGCATGTTTCTCAAAATTAGAATATTTCACAAGTTTAGATATTATTTTTAACTATTTATTCTATTATATACAATTTGTTATTTAACCATCTTGCTTTCAAGCTAGAGGTATTCTGGTCATATTAATCTAGACAGGTTATACCATGCTACGGTAACAAATTATGAAATCTCAGTGGTTTTAAAGCACCAAGCTTTTTTCTATATTATACTACATGGCCAATACATACTTGTGAGAGGTTTACTCTGTATTATCCTTATTTTAGGGCTCAGATTAATGGAAGTTCTACCATCTGAAGCATATCCAATTGTGGCTTAGGAGAAGAAGTTTCTAAAGCACCTCAACTGACAAATGTGCAAGTTAGAAATAGCAAACATATCCAGCTATAATCTGTTGCCTAGAAATAGTCACATAGTCAGTCCTAATTTCAAGGGGAAGGAGAAACAAATCTTAAAAATACTTGGAAGGAAAGGTACCAAAAATAATTGTTTTTTTGGAAGGAGGGAAAAGCCTTGGGCTCTGGCCAGGTTCTGCTCTGGTTGGGTGTCTCAGGAAAGCAAATTGACACAGCTGGAGCCTGAACAGTGCTCTACATGACTTCAGGTGTGTGGCAGGAGTAAGTCTGGGTCCTGCTGGAGGGCAGGGAAAGGATGGGCTAGGATGTGTTGAGCATCAGGGGTAGCCTGGGGAATGGCAGATTCAGGATTGAAGCACTGAAGACTCAACCAGTATTCTCAGAGGAAGTGTGATCTCTAAGGATCTCCATAGTGGCAAGGGAGTCTTGAAATAAGAAACACCTAGGTTACCCTGGTGCTAGAAGCCCCTCCTCCCAACCTCACGAATAAGGAGTACAGCTCACACACCAGTCATGCCAACTCCAATAGTCATGGACACCTCCCCCACCCACCCACTTATTTGCCCCAGAGGTCTGGTGGGCAGGTTTTGGCCCAGAGTCTGTGCAGGGTAAGGACTGCAGAGGCCAGAAGAGGGGAGCGAATTGCATATACAAATGCTACAAATCTACATAGACTTTCAAGAATGCTGAAGGACTCAGGGGCAGCAAGACAGGCTTCTGGTACAAGAATCTGGGGCCCCAATCCAACAACTGCAAGGCCCAAGGCCATAGCAGCCAGAACACACTACTCCATTGAACATGCTTTGGGTCAGCAGTTTCTTCTGGCAGCTGCTGAAGACTTCTTAAATCCATCCCCCCAAAATCCCTCAAGGCCATTTCTGGAAACTTTCCCCTGAAGAGCAGCCTCAGGACATTACTCTCTCTTTGTGAAGGTGAAGCCAACAGAATTGCCTCATAGGTTGGAGATTGTAGTGAGAGAAACAGAGGTATAAGTGATAATGCTGAGGTTTCTGGGTTCAGAAATGGGAAGCAGGGTGGGACAGGGTGAGGTAAGTGAGGTGCTGAAGGCACAACATTTAAGGAGGCACTCATTCTCAGGGTCACACAAAAGCATGGTTGGCACTTGAATGATATGCTAGAATGTCTTGCATTTTATGCCTACATGATTCTCTTACTTCGTTCTAGTTTCAGTCCTGACTAGAAGTATGATGTTACCATGAACCAAGTTGGGATAGTCTACAAAAAATCAGACTTGGTAAGGGTGATATGAGTATTAGGAATCTGGTTCTAGACATGCTGAGTTAGATAACTGAATATCCAAGTGAAGACCAAAAGTAGACAGCTGGATCTCTGATTATGTATCTCAGTGGAGAGGCCTACATTAAAGTTACACATTATAGAATTATCACAACACTAGTTGAACTCATGAAGGCAGTGAGTTCAGATAGTATAAGTAAGGATGAGTGTCCAGGAAATTTGTAGGAAAGAAGAGAGATCAGCAAAGGGCCTTGAAAAAGAGGAGCTAGTGAGAGAATGAAAACTAGGAGTGCAAACTCCTAGAAGACATGAGAAGAAAATGCTTCAAGAAGTAGGGAGTAATCAATTGGGTTTCATGCTGCAATATCAAATTAGATAAGGACTGAGATGAAAACACAGGCTTCTGTACGTTGGAAGTCATTGGTGTTGTTGACTAACAACTGTTTTGGTAAAGAGATGGAAACAGCAGTCTGAACAGAGTACATTACACAGAGAACAAGAAAGGGAGAGGGGGGATTTAATTTAGCAAATATAGACAACTCTCTCAACAGAAAGAGAGTGAGGGAGAAGAGAGGGGGCAAGGGAGAAAAAGAAGGAGAAGGTAGAGGGGGAATACAAGTCCATAATTTAGTGCTGTCTCAGTTTCTTGAACTTGGCACCTCAACTTCTCACCTTCAAGTTTGTCAATGGGTCCTCTGAGATGCTGACTTTTCAGCAGATAGGGATTCAAAATAATACTTCATTCAAATAGATGAGAAATGTTCTATTAGAGATTTTTCTACTGAGACACATGAAAAAAAGTGGCAACATGTGGCAATTTGAGTAGAATCAGCAACAATTTGTTGATTTGGAAATCACTTGTCTGGTTCTGCAAATGAATCATCATTTGCTTAAGTTTTTCTGTAGTCTCACATGCTTATGGTAGTAAAGAACAATAGACTTTACTCTGTCAACTTTTGTTTGCCACTGAGGATCTAAACGTGTGCTCAGAGGTAATTTGAACAGGCCCTTTCAAGACAGTGCATCTTTTAGTGGATCCACAGAACAGTAAATATGACTTGATAATCAAGCCAAACATTTCTTTGCATTGGAAAATTGAATTGGAAGGTTTGCATAATAAAGGGCTAAAATTATGAACCACGTAAGATTTGCCTGAAATTTGATTGTTCAGGCTCAAAATCCCTGCTGAATATTCTTATACTTGCTTTTCTATTTATCTATTTTCATGTGACAGCTTACAGTAGACATTTCATTTCTTATCTACTTTCACAAAATAAATTGTAATAAAAATGCCAAAGCCACTCCAATAGCACCCATAATATCACATGTGTTATATAGACACATATTTTACTGTAATAATTGACATATCAGCATTTACAAACTTAATTCTTGGTGTATGCATTAGAAGTGGTATTCTTTTATAGAATGTAATATGTTACAAATTTTTATTTCTTTATTTCTTGCTATGCTTTAAAAGTGTTTATAAAATGAGGATTTTTCAGGTGCAATATGGGTGATTACCGAGGTAAAGGCATAAGAGAAAGTGCAGTGAGGACTGTGGAGCATCTCCATTTCTTTCTAAGGTGTGGGTGAATTTTAGCCCCATGGAAGCTCTTAAGACATAATCCAGCAAGAGTAACATCATAGAACTTTAGTTTTCCCCAAATAGAAATTATAAAACAGAATTATAAAATTTTCACTTACAAATTTAATCCTCTATCTTCTAAATGGAATTATGGAAGTAGGAAAGGGCCAGGAGGGACCTCTGAATTCATCTTATCTCATTGTGTAGATGAAAGAGCTGAGCAGTGTTATTTTGTAAGTCACCATAATGTGATAGAGAAAATAATGGAATTTAGGTTTCTGATACTGTTCCAGGTGTCCATCTTACAACATACATTTATCAAGGACCTACTATATATAAGAGGTCATTCAAACCTTCTCTGAAGAATACAAAGTTGTAGCAATATTCTTTGTCCTTAGATAACTCATAATCCATTATCAAAGATAGAAATTTTAGCATCTAAAATATAAGCTTCAGTTTGTTAAGAGCCATGAGAGTAATATAATGGTTTAAAAAGGAAAAGATAAAGTGAAGTTTGGGAAAACCACTATAAGTTCCTTAAAGGAATAGTGCTTGTGAATATGAAGTAAGATTTTAATAAAAACAGATAGGAAAGAAGATGATAAGCCTGGAAAAGGGTGTAACATCAGTAAGGACAGGAAAGTACACAATGATGAAGAAAAGCTAGTCATTGAATGTGACTGGATTATAATTTACTTTTATAATGTTTATATTATGCCATTTCATGCCCATAAATTATGGCCATATTTTAAAGGAACTTAAATATTAGACAAAATAGCCTTGTCCTAAATAGTAAATCACTGAAGTCTATAACCAGAAAATAACTTGATCACCATTCTCTAGACACTGAGAACAAAAACAAGTTGTACATTCTTTACCACAGTTTATAATGCATTTTGAAAGAAATGGAAAATAGAACCATCATTATGGTATCATACAGAGTATTTTCACTGCCCTAACATCCCCTGTCCCCTGCCTATCCACTCTTCCCTCCACCCTCCACCCCTGGCTACTGCTGATCTTTTTTAGTATCTCCATAGTTTTACCTTTTCCAGAATGTCATATAGTTGGAATCATATATTATATAGCCTATTAATATTGGCTTCATTCACTTAGTAATATGCAGCTAAGTTTCCTCCATGTCTTTTCATAACTTGATTGCTCATTTTTTTAGCACTGAATAATATTTCACTGTCTGGATATGCCATAATATTTTTATTCATTTACCTACTGAAGGACATCTTGGTTGCTTCCAAGTTTTAACATAAATTATGAAGAGGCTGCTATGAACATCCTTGTGCAGTGTTTCATGTGGACAAATGTTTTTAACTTATTTGGGAAAATACCAAGGAATGCAAATGCTATATTGTTTGGTAAGAATATGTTTAGTTTCTTTAAGAAACCACCAAATTGTCTTCCAATGTAGCTCTACCATTTTGTATTCCCACCGGAAATGAATGAGTTTCTGTTGCTCTACATCTCCACTAGCAAAGCTTACTCTTTTTCATGTTGTCAGTGTTCCAGGTTTTGGCCATTCTAATTAGGTGTGTAGTGGTATCTTTTTGTTTTAATTTGCATTTCCCTCATGACACGTGATGCAGAGCATCTTTTCATATGCTTATTTGCTATCTGCATATCTTCTTTGTTCGGTTGTCTGTTAAGATCTTTCAACTATTGTTTAATCAGGTTGCTTGTTTTCTTACTGTTGAGTCTTACGCAGTTACTCTTTTTAGATGCCAACTGTCCCCAGCAGGATCCTAGTACTTGCTGGTGAAATGATTATTCCTACTTCATAGCTGACAAAACCAAATCTCCATCATTTTCAGAAATTTGCTGAATGTCACACAATTTAGAGAGGTTAGAATTAAAAATGAAACTTTAGTTTGTCTACCTTCAAAGTCTGGATCCTGAAGTGACAATTTCTTTCCTTTTGACAGATACGTAAATGCTAGCTAGAGAAAATATCCCATTGTCGTTTGTCTTGTCTGACTATCCTCTACCAAACATCATAGACCAGGCAGACATAGATTTTGGCTCCTACAGTCAAAGTGGCTGTATAGTAAAGAGCACAAGGGAATAAAACAGAATATCTCTCCCCACCTACCACTCATGTTGCTAGGTGAATCCAGTGTTCTTCGATAATTTGCATACTCAGTTTATCATGTCTGTAAGGAAATAGGCCCTTCATAAGTCTATCCAAAGTGTAAGTTTTGCAGTTGTATGTTCAGCCCCTCTCCTTGTACTATTCTTACAGTGAATTTCTATCATGCAGAAGAGAATAAAATTCTTGGCCCTGTTTTTCATGTGGATGAAAATAGAGGTCTAGTGGAAAATTGGTCTCAATGAAATTTCTTCTCCTGAGGAAGGTCAGTAACAGGAGCAAGAGTCATGAGAGGCACCCTCAGTGGTCCTCAGCTATCATATTTTAATTCTTCAGCATAGAACTTGGTCTAGCATCAGATTCACAGAAGTATAATTCATCAATGTAAATGCATAACAGTTTGTTGTCCAGGGCTCCTGGGACCAAAATCATATAGAATTTGGAAGGTGCACAAACAAAGGCATAACTGTAAACAAACTTGATCCAGAGTGCTAAAGTTAGTTCTCTTCTCACTTCATTTCTATGATACTGTCTCTTTCTCCAAATGATGTATAAAAGTACATCATGAAATTAAGAAGCTTAAGAAGTTGACTGGAAAATAGTAACAGGAATAAATTGCAAGTAAAGGCACAGGTAGGAAAGACAATTCCTCTGATGCAACTGAGATTTGACACATGGGGAATCCAACATAGCAATTCAAGAATTAAAATTGGTCTAGCCAAGTCCTTCAGATAGATAAAGCAGTTCTCTGTTTTGCAGTGTCCATTTATGTGGAGAATCACAGAATGTCTGACATGCAGGAGACATGAACACTGTGGTTTGTGGAAAGAATCCAACACTATGAGGCATTTGCATGCTGGCAAAGCACTGATTCTAAAGGGCCAAGAAAAACAGAAACTCTAATAATAAGGTGACAAAAAGAAAAGAATATGTGCAAAATTATTAAAAATCTCATTTCTTTTACATAGACATACCTTAAGCTGAGGAGAATTCTCTCTAAAAGTGCAGATTCACATGGGTGTGAAATTTATGTTGAGGGCAGTTTAGGCAGCAAAGGTTGGACAAGGCTTTTGTGGCCAGAGTCTGCTTTGAGAGAGGACCCTTGTCTCCCATGCTGCTAGGCAGTCATGGTAGCTCTCAGGTACAGCAGCAACGATTCCCTTGCATTTATTTTCTTTTACTAAATTCCAATTACCCCCAGATCCTTCACAATTAGTGAAGGGGAAAGACCTTGTAGAGTGAAACACTCTCCACAGTCTGTGTTTATTTGTTTTGCTGCAAGTTTGCAAGCTCTTTTGTAGACTTTAAGCTCTTGAAAGCAGGAACAGCCTTTATTCATCATCATTCTTATTTTTTAGCTCTGTGCCTGGATATATAGAGACATTTAATAGAGTCATTTTGTTGACCTAATTTTTTAAATTTTAATATTTTTCTCTTCAGAAAAATATAGAATTATATACACATTCACACAAACCAGTGGTGCTAAAAAATGATAGTAAACTGAAAGCAATAAAGCATTCATTTAAACTAAAATTTAAAAATAAGATATGAAGAAAACTCAAAGTAAATATTGAAATATAGAGAAGGTATAGAAAAACATAGACCCACAAAGTATATTTCCTGTCTCCATGTCTCATTATTTTTCTAGCATGGGGAATGAGGTAGGATTTCTATTGGACCACATTTTCTGTTGGCTGTTAATGGCTATATTTCCTTTTCTAATAAGAAACTCAGTAATTCACAATTGATGTTATTGTTGCCAAATAAACTTTAGGCATCCTTAATCCTAAATAGAAATTAGTTAAAAAGGAAGGAGGTATAGGGGGTTGAATCATGTCCTTCAAAATTTGTGTGTACCATGAACATCAGAATGTGACCTTATTTGAAAATAGTCTTTGTAGATGTAACTAGGTCATACAAAATGATCTTGAGATGACATCATCCTGGATTTAGGGTGGACCATAAATCCAACAATAGGTGTCCTTATAAAAAAAAGAAACGGGCACAGAGATACAGGAAAGAAGGTCATGTGAAGATGGAGGCAAAGACTGGAGTTATGTTGCCATGGAACCACCAAAAACTGAGGCAAGGAGGAATTCTCCCCCAGAGCCCCTGAAGGAAGTGTGGCCCTGCAAACGCCTTAATTTGGGACTTCTAACCACAACTATGAGAGAACATAGTTTTGTTGTTTTAAGGCATCTAGAGTTTGTACACTTTGTTACAGAAGCCTGTGGAAACTAATGTGTGTGTGGGGAGGCTATATTCAGTATAATACAGGGTATTGACTTAAGTAGGATGCAGATTCCATAGAGAGATAGTTTGGTGAATTCTGTGTATTAACACTGTATTGAATATAAACTTCATAAGTGGGAAATTAGCACTTCTAACAAAAGCAAATATAGCATTCCAACTGAATTTTTGGTAATTTAATCAGGACCTTGTATTCTATAGGATTCTTTTAAAAGCTACCTTATCAACAACTGTATGGCTGTACACCAAGGATAACCCTTTGCTTCTTTTATATGCAGAATTTAAATAAATTATGCAAATATTGATTTAATAATTAACAAAAATTATACTGAAACAATTTCTAAATATAAATATAATTAGTCATTTTGTTTAGGTTCTCAATAAAATGATAATATAGGTACTAACAACCTTCAGTTTTATAAGGTTTCACCTTGATACCTCATCACTCAATAAAGCCATATGTAGGTTGAGAGAGAAAGATTCTGCAGCTCCCCTTTGGGAGACCAGTTTTGGATCTACCTGTCCAGACAGGTATTTTTAAGAATTTCTGTCTCTAGAATTATACCTTGGAACCTCATAAACCATCAGCTACATTAATTGAGGCCCTGGTACAAATGCTTGGACTATTACTAGAAGGCATGAAGTCTCTTAAACTTCATTTTAGAGAAGTTGTATATTATGAATATCATCATTTTTACACAGGAGAAAAATGAAGATCAAGGAGGTTAAGTGAATTGATCAGGGTCACACAGCTAGGAAATGGCAGAATTAGGAACTCAACCCATTTTTGCCTAGCCTCAGGGCCATGCAACATATTAACGTGTTTGCTTGATTACTCCCTTTCTCCCCTTCTTGAGCTCAAGAAGGGCACACACCATGTATCTATTGCAATAAACAAACAAATAAACAAAACCAGTTACTGAGTTCCTATTTTTTTGCCTGCCATTATGAAACAATGGTTTATAATCTAAGCTAAGATAGTACATTGGCTGACTAAAACTTAATAATTATTTAATTCATTTATATAGTTGGTAGGATGATAGAAAGTGATTTTCTTATGCCTCTGTCCTTACTTTTGACAAATGGATTCGCCCTGGGAAATGGAATGAAGTGAGAAAGAAGAAAAAGAGGCACAGCTTTTGTAACTCTTCTCAAAGTTAAAGACTTCTGGACATACGTTTTTAGTGTAGCACCTGGAAGTGACTAATGCATATAATTTCCCTCATTTGAGTTATTTTTCTGTGAGGTAAGAAAATAAACTGCCGTATGATCCAGCAATGTCAACTCTGGGTATACATCTGAAGGAAATGAAATCAGTATCTTGAAGTGATAGCTGCACTCTTACGTTTGCTGCAACATTACTTACAATAGCCAAGACATGGACACAGCTTTAGTTTGTTGACAACTGAATGGATAAGGAAAATTTTATGTGTATGTATGTATATACATACATATAACAGCATATACATAAATACATGCATACATATAACAGAATCTTATATGTGTGTATATATGTATTTTGTTGTGTATAATGCACATTTTTCCTAAATATTTGAGGCAAAAATAAGGATGTTCATTATACATGGTTAGTACCTGAACTACCTACCTTGTATCTGTTCTTGTGTTTTGTAATTATTTGTTACATAAAATTTCTTGTAAAATAATATGTTCAGTAATAAATGCTAAAATTCCTTTATAATACAAAAAAACAAGTATCTAAATATAAATAAATAATTGAGTTAAAAATTAAAATGAGAGATTTTTTTCCTGAAAGTTTGGGTCAAAAATTGTGGATGTGCATTATACATGGGAGCACATTATACATGGAAAAATATGATATATACTTATGATAGAATACAATTCAGCCTTAAGAAAGAAGGAAATCCTGTCATTTGTTGCAACATGAATGAATCCAGAAGACTTTATGCTAAGTGAAATAAGCCAGGCACAGAAAGACAAATACTGTATGATCTCACTTATATATGAAATCTAGAAAAGTCAAGCTCATAGAACCAGAGAGTCAAATGGTGGTTGTCAAGGTGGGGGTGGATATGGAGAGATTTTGAACAAATATCTTTTAGTTATAAGGTGAAAGTTTCTGGGGATCAAATGTCCAGCATGATGGTGTCTATTGTTAACATTACTGTATGGTGTACTCAAAATTTGCTTGGAGAGCAGGTCTCAAGTGTATTCATCACACAAAAGACAAATGGTAACAGTGCGAGGTGATGGGTGTGTTAATTAACTTGATCATGTTCATTATTTTACAGTGTGTATATGTATTAAATCATCATGTTGTACAATATAAACAAAACAAAAATGAATGAAGAGGTGGTAGCTTTTTTAAAATTTATTTTAAAAAATCATCTGTGGAGCTGACCCCAAGGAATCATTTGCACTGAAGCAAAATTTGCATAAAGTCTAGTCTATATTCTTTGAGAAAGTGTTATTACAAACTTGATAAGCTCTGCTTGGACATTGCATCTTTGCATTAGAAAAGTAGACACTAGCTGTTGTAAGAGATAAAACCTAAAATCTCAATAGCTTAACAAAAAGAGAGATTTTATTTTTCGTCATGTAAGATCCAATCTACAGCAGGGGTGGGGTTGACAGTAGGATCTCTGTTTGCATTTGTCATCTCCAGTTACCATAACAAAACACCACAGAGTAGTGGCCTAAATAACAGATTGTGATTTGCTCACAGTTCTTGAGGCTGGGTGTCCTAGATCAAGGTGTTCAAGGGACTGGTTTTTGGTGTGGCCTCTCTGGTTTACAGATGATTGTTTTCATGCTGTGTCCCACATGGTCTATTCTCTGTGCCTGTACAAAGAGAGAAAGGGCAAGGTCTAGGGTCCCCTTCTCTTCTTATAAGAATACCAGGCCTATTGAACTACAGCACCATACTTACAACTTCATTTATCTTTAATTACTTCCTTAAAGATCCTATGTCCAAATATAGTTACATTGGTGGTTAAGCCTTCAAAATATAAATTTTGGGTGGGACACAATTCAGTCCATGACAATGATGCACACAGTCTTTCAGAGATCCAGGATGAAAGAAGATCCAACCATCTTCTCTGCAAAGCTTCCAATGTTTCCCTGAGTGTTAACATCCAAGAGCAACAGGAAAGACAAAGAGGATTTTGCATAGGAGGGTAAAAAGCCAAAAGCAGTCCTCACTTGTACTTTTGTCGCACTGGCCGGCTCCAGGCATATGTCACATAACTGCAGGGGAGATTGGGAAATGTTATCTAGAGTGTGCCCAGGGTAAAAGAAATGGGTTCAGTGAATAACTGTCCAATCTTTACTATAGATCCTGGTGCTCCTAGCCATGGTAAAAGAAAAAAAGAAAAGAAAAAGTGTACCTTTTCTTAGCTTTTCTAGATCTTCCAGAGTGTTCTCTAGCTCATGTTACTTTCAAGTTCTTGTCCCACAATTGCCCTACTTGCTCTTGCCTATGGAGTTATGTGACTCAGGAAATGCCTGGGCTACACGTCCATATAAGGAGGAGGGAGTGTAAGGTGCCTGGGCTACATGTCTATATAAAGAGGGTGATATACAGCTTATGTTTTGGATCTAGAGAATGAGTGAAAAGCCAATGTATATCATCAGTCTCAGGAAGTATGTGCAGTGAGTGGTGAAGAGCTTCATCCACTTTTAATCTGAGAAGTCTTGAAACCCTCATATTGCTCATGCAGAGTCACCAGATTTGTGTAAAGAATTTGTGTATACAAGAGAAGTACCTGTGTGTGCTTCATGTTCCTTGTTATGATGGGAATGGATAGAAAGAGAATAAGACCCTAGGAAAAGAGTCAGTGGCAAAACACAGATATCTCCTGTTCTCCGTCTCTACTATCTTTCCAGGCTATCCATGAAAACCTTAAGCATCCTGAAAAGCTATGGTTTAGACAGGTTTATCTGCCTAGAACCAAAGCCCCAGTGCAACTACTCTGTGCCACTGGGGTCCTTTCAGGGTGCCAGTGTCAGCATAAGATATCATTTTGTCAAGTGTGTGGAGGACCTCCCAGGGCCACTGAGATGAGGTGATAATTCTGACCTGCAAGCCAAGGAAGCAAGCTGGTCTAGCCTGCAGGCAGGCTGAGCTGGGTGTGCCATTCATCCCTTTGTGAGAAATTCTTAGGAACACACTTCCCCTCCCAATTAGTTCTCCTAGTAGAATTAAACTCAGTATTTTTTGTTCTTCTCTAAAAGGTACAAAGGAGGGCCAATTTTTGCCTCAGCAGTCTGGTGTAATAGCCTAAAATTTTTAATTTTTGTCTTATCTGGTATGGCTTAGTTGATTAGAGTGTCATCTTATAGACTGAAAAGTTCACCAGTTCAATTCCCAGTCAGGGTACATACCCAGGTTGCAGGTTCTGTTACCAGAGATCAGAGTTCAATCCCCGTTTTGGGAGTATATGAGAAGGCAACCTATCCATGTTCCTCTTTCACTTAGATGTTTCCCTCTCTTTTTCTCTTTCTCTCTCTTCATCTCTCTCTAAAAGGAATGAAAAACAAAATGTCCTCAGTAAGAATAAATTTTCAATTTGTTGTTTCCTGAAAATAATAAAATTCCATTCCCATTTGTTGTTTTCCACACAATCTTTTCAAAGTAATCCTTTTCCATAACCCTGAAGTGCTTTTGTCTCTAGGTTGTCAGTAAACATGGGTTGGCCTCTTTGTTCCTTGACATATGAGTGCACTAAAATGTGTCCAGTGGGCCATTGCCAAATCTGCTGTTTTTCAATTTATGTTTGGGCCATAAGAGTACAAGAATTCCTCTTGTGTAGGTTGCATAAGAGCCAACAAACAATACTGAACTGAAGAGTATAAAGAAAATAAGAGAAGCATAATCTGTGATAGAGGCCACAGATACTGCAGCACAAAGAGCAAGATTGTGACAAGGTGAAACGAGGCTGCAAATTTATTAAGTGACTCAATCCTTCCTGAGAACTTTCTGCTATCTCTCCTTTGCACAGGTACAGATTTTGCTTCCTGTTTTACAAAGATTAGAACAAGAAATAAGCTGTTTTAGTAATGGGGGGAAGCATTCAAATATACTGGTTTGCAAGTGTATCCTATTATACCCTGTTATGATCAGTGCGTCATCTTATTATCACATTGTGCCATGTATGTAGGAGGAGGTTAATCATGTCTGTTGCATTGAATTGTTCAGCTCTATCCTCTCCTCTCCTAATTAAACCAACACCACATGCTGCTTGCTACATCTTGAGCAATCAGTATTTTTGTGTTTCTTCACTTCTCCAACAAATTACTTTAAAGATGTACCATTCAGTCTTTAACCCTGTCATTTGTGGGGGCACTGCCTGCACTCATCCCCCAGATATGCCAGGTGACCTTCAGATCTACTAGAAGACAATTCTATTCCCTTTATATCTTCTCTCTGGTCCCAGTAAGAGTCCGTGAAGACAACAGAAACATTGAATCCCCACCATCTATTATATTTTCTTTATTTAAAACACAAACCAGCATGTGTTTTCAAATTCAGGGGGAAAAAAGGAAATCATGTGTTATCTCTGGGAGACCATGGCTTTTGGTTTCAAACTAATCTATCTCTAATTTACATTACACTTCTAGCTGTGAAGCTATGGGTAAGTTATTTAACTTACTTCTGAGTGTTTCATGATTTGAAAAATAGTGATACCAACTTACAGTGCTCTTCAGGGAATTTAATGAGTAAATACATGTGCAAATATGCTTGCAAATATATATAATCATGTCATAGTCAAATACAAGTGAAAAAGTATAGCTTCTTAGTGTTCTGTAACTGGTCTAGTCTTTATAAACTCTTGCTCCAGTTGATAGTGAAGCAATTGTGTGGTCTGATCCAGCAATTAAAAGTCATTTAGGTAATACAATCCCTTTTAGATGCTGCTCAGACTTTCAGACTCCCTCCCCCTCTCTTTATCTTCCCTGGGATGTCACCAGGCATATGAAGGGGTTTACTCTGTCCTTGCAGTAGAGGGGAGAGAAGGCTCCAATCATACAGGGTCCCCTGATGCCCTCTATGCCCTGGTATGGACAGGTTAGTCTACCACTCTATATACTGGTGATTGCTGAGCTATGACTAGTACTGCCTATTTCGGAGTGAGTGCAAGTTTAGCACCCATCCCTGTAGTCCATAGTTCCAGGCATTCGTGTGTGCTCCAGTTCTACTCTCACTTTCTTCATTCTTACCCCAAGTCTCTGAAAGTTTGTGCACTCCTTTCTCAACACTTCCAGAACCCCTCTGGAGACCATGGGAACTTTTGGATTCCTGTCATGCCAAGTGCAGAAAATGAGGAGCCAGAACCTATATATTGGGCTTATGCATCCTAAACTATCCTGCAGTCTCCCCTGTAAAACTGCTTTGGTGCCATATTGGACCTAACTTCTGCTGAATTATGGACTGTCTGATGGTCCTGTAGTCTCTTCACAGTCTGACCTGGAAAATAAACTATTCTTTTGATATATGTAGGCTACCCCATACCTATATCTCTGGTCCTAGGTGGGGTAGTGGGAATAAGAACCTTTATTCCTTCTTCCATGATCCCTCATTGCAGGAGAGGTAAGGTTTTTTTTCATTTTTATTGAATTTATTTGTTTTTTCCTTTAAGGGGTAAGTTTTCTGTTTTGTTCTTTACTTTTCCCTCTGGTCTGAAGAGATCTTCCTCCTCATTACTAACTTCCTCTAAGACTTCTGTCTCATGGATCTGTCCAAATGGTGGGATTGGGTTTAAGGAAATAAATCAGTCCATTCGTGTGAGAAACTAAATGAAAAAATATCTCCGAAGTCTCACAATTGTCACAGATGGATAACACTTTGTGTAAAGCCTGAAATCTATTGATTCAGCATAGTTAAATAACCCATACTATGTGGTCATTTCTGTGCACAATTCAAGTGTTACACTTTCACTTGATGAATCCAAAACATTTAAAATTTTTAAATTTATTTATTTTTAGAGAGAAAGAGGGAGAGAGAAACATCAATTTGTTGTTCCACTCAATTATACATTCATTGGCCTATTCGTATATGTGCCCTGACCATGTATTAAACTCTCAACTTCAGCACATTGGGATGACACTCCATCCAACTGAGCTACTTGGCCAGGGCAATTCAAAACATTTCATAAGACAGTTACTGGGCTCATTTTTCCCACTCCACCATCTCTAGGCAAAACTCTGCCAAACCTGTCTTGAGTAAATAAAGATATTTATAAAGAATTTTGGGATGATTGCATCACAAATCTCTCTAAGTAACTAATTCCAGTTTAAGTAGCCATTACTCTTAGGAAAATTCTCTAAAGTTAACTTGGATTCTAAATACTTAATGTAAAAGAGAAACCAGCAACCTCAAAGTGTATGTTTCTCTCTTCCTGTTTATTTGTAGATAGCTTTTAATGATTAGGAAAAGAACCAAAACTGTAAATGCAGCTTGTAAACTACAACAATGTGCCTTTTCAACTTCTGGCTGATCAAGACATGAAAAGGGAACAATTTGACTACTTTTTATATAAATGTAAGTGCATATTTTCACAGCTTTGCTTCAAGACTTAAACTCCTCCAGCTGATTATTAATTGCCAGGAAATGTCTGCCCAGTCTATCACAGTGTCTTAATTAAGCAAATGCACAGAAATTATATGGGGCAGAGGCTCATGGAATTCACCAGGTGTAATGAATTCTGAAGGAGTTACAGATTTCCTAGGGTGTGCTAAAAATACACAGGAGCTAGAGGACAACAGAATTAAGAATTCTTTTTTCTCCTTTATACCATTCTCCTCCCTTTTTAAAAGATTGTAACTATTCAATCTTTAATCCTCAATTAGGTGCCTCCTCTTCCCACAGACTTTCTTGGTCTCCTTTTACCATATTCCCTTAGGCTGCATTGAGTGACTGTCCCCTACACCCCTGTTGGTAAACAACACTACCATCATTCCCATTGTTCTAACCAACTATGCTCTCATTACATTTTTGTCCCCCAATAAGTCTATGTCCTTGGCTTGTCCTTGCCTTATCCATTAAAATATCATAAGAATTATATAAAATGTCCAGTTCACAGTTATGTCTCAAAAAATTCACTAGTTAGACCCTGGCCAGTTATTAAAGTTTGTTAGAGCATCATCTTAATATACCAAGGTTGCTGGTTTCATCCCCGCCCATGCATGGTATATACAAGAAGCAACCAATGAATGTATAAATAAGTAGAACAACAAATTGATGTTTCTCTCTCTATAGCCTTCTCTTTTCCTCTCTCTGTCTAAAATCTATAATAAAAAAAATCACCATTTTGAGCTACCCAAAGCACTTTAGAAACCATAGGGGCAAAAGAGTTATTCCTTATTTTTATACATTATGCTTATAAACAGGGCCCACAGTAAGTCATCCATCAGTTAATTTGCTATCTATTTTTGCCAATCTGGGAACAAAAAAGTTTTGTACTGTATTCCCTATGGGCTCCTGTGTTTTCCGTAATTCATTCCTCAGAGGGCTTTACCAGGGAGTTGGGAGCAGAGAAGACCCCACTGGCAAACAGCAGATGCCAGCAGGCCTAAGGCATATCTGACACATGGATGATGAAGGAGATGTGAAAAGGGAGCAGCAGCTCCTGGGATGACATATTTAAGAGCCTGAGGAGGTGTATTGCTTTAAAATTACTGATCATAAGAAATGTTCCTACAAATGGTATGTGGTATGTGCCCTTCTGTCCACACCAATTCAGTTGGTAAACACAGAGAAACAGAATTCTCCTTGGGTACTTGAATCTCATAGAAATGTCAAGAGTAAAATGGATGGTACAGTTAGGATTCCTGTGCAATCTGAAGTGCTCCCTTGAAAATGGGAGGAAAAAGGAGCTAAGAGTGAACAGACCGAGCATCAGGCAGGAATAACATGTGACTCAATACTTGTCTGGAGTAAAGGAGATGAAATATTCACTGCTTTAGAAAAAGGCAAGTGCTGACCTTTCTGAAGTCACAGTCTTCCAAGAAGAGATATTTTAGCTGTAGTAGATGAGCACTTTCTGCATTGAGTTGAAGGTTTGGCTTCCTTAATCCTGAAACACATAAAAAATAAAGTGTAGTCCCCTGATGTTCAAACAGGGGAAAGAGAAGCCTAAAGTTACTATATCAATGACTGCAGAGTTAATCCTTGTAATAAGGTACATGGGATTTGCATCTTGAGGAAGGGTACTGGCTCAAATTTGGAAAGATCCATTTGGTTAATAATGTTAGAATTCCATTTCCTTTAAAATTTCAAACAACAGAATCTATTAGTTACAACTTATAAGCAAAGTAGTAGAGAGTGCATGAAGCAAGAAACAATGTTTGTCCCAAAGGACATTAAGGACTTGTTGATTAGACTATAAGTAGATGAAAGTTACCAAACAATAGTATATGTGCTTAGCATAGAATAGGCAACAGATTAATATGTACATGGACATCTGCTTAGTAATTAAGTCTGTGGTCTAATTACTAGAAGTTACTTGATATTAAGTATGTGATATATCTAAACTCTGCTCATCCCAGATGAATAGTGAGGCCTGTGCTTGGCACTGTCCACTCCTCAGGCCTGTGTACTGAGTCTCTGTGGTTCACTGTGCTGTCCTCTGTTCTTGCAAGGCATTTTTCAGGCCCTGATTTCTCTGCCCAGATCTTCTTTTCTAGACTGACACTAAATTTTTGCATTTCCAGCTTATCTGCTAGAAGAAACTAATCCATAAAATTGTGGAAGTATGTAGTTACATACACAAGTGGTATAACATGGTAATTTGTGTATGTAATCAAGAGATTGATTAGCTCTAACAGAGAGAAGACACTATACTTGAAGTCAGAGTATAAACTATGATCCAGGCAAGCCTCTTACATGTGTGTGCTCTTGGTAACTCACTGGTTCTCAGAGCCCAAATTTCCTCATCTTTCCAAAGTAGGGAAACCCAACTATAGTGTAAGCTTTGCTAGACCAGCAGTGTGAGCCCACCATTAGTGGGCCATGTTGATTCCCTTTGTTAGACTAGATGATTTGTTAGACTAGAAATACACAGGTTCCTGGAAGTTCTTCTTACAGGGTAGGCAGTTAGACAGGAATGAGCAGAGGAGGAATGATAGTCCAGGTGCAGAATGTCACTAGGGTGGAAAGTCCTAGGTACCTAGAAGTGGGCAAAACTGGGAAAATAAATGTTCTAGGCTAGAACCTCATTCCCAGGGCAACCCTTCCTCCCCTGGTTTGTTGCCAGTCATGTGGTTTAGACCTCTTTAGAGGAGGGAAAAGGGGGGGGGCAGAGAATAGCCTCATAAGACTATCATACTGTGACAGGACATACTGTGCAGTAGCTATTCTCAGATAGGAGCTGGACAGCAGCCATTCCCAGATAAGCAGTTATCTCAAGGTCGTATGCTAACTCTGCTTTCTGTTTCTGTATGCCCACTTTCAGCAGCTGCATTCCTTCCCCCTCCTCCTTTTGCCTTTGTAACAAGAATATAAGCCAGCCCCAGTCTAAAACTCGGTGCCCAGAATTTGGAATTTATATGCTCTGGGTCTGCATGCATGAATAAACCCCACTTCGCAAACTCTGAGGCTGTCTGAGTCATCTTTTCTGTAACAATACAAGCCCTTGCATAATCACTTCCTTATATTATAATAATATAATTTGAAGTCCTTAACAGCAAGGAGTGGCAATACCAATGCAGGTGACACTACGTTCACTAAGATATTGTTTAGGAGCACACAGTTTGGAAATGCTATGCTCCTGAGGTGTACTGTTAATCATGAACAGCCAAGTGCTGAGTTCAGGAGCAGGAGAAGACAATGATAGCTCTGTTATGGGTGAGACCTCTTTCATGGACATTCTAGCCATGCACAAAACCTTGTAAATACCCATTTTAATAAAAACAACCTTGGAGAATCATAGGAGACAGGAAAGTCTGTTCATTACCTCTGAAAATTTGTCACTTAAAAAGAGATTTGCCTGCCTGGTGCAAAATCCTGATTGCAAGTTCTGTGTTTTGTTTTGTTTTCTTTTCACATTTATTTGCAGGCCCCCTTCCAAGTGCTTTATAAAAGAGATCAGAGAGGAGTTGTGGATGTTAAATGCCACCAGGCCTCCTCTCATGCTGAGTATAATTAGATTTTAGTCTTAGGTCAAAGGGAAATGGGTGATTGAGGCAGATTTCAATGAGGTCAGGTACTTTCTCATATTATTTAGATTTGTAACTCAAATGGGTTTGAGCTTCTGAAGAATCCTGCCTCTGCAGTGTATATCCTATCCCTCCTTGTGTCTCCCCCCAAACTAACAGCCCTCAACACTCTGCAGTCAACTTCGGGCTCTCTCAGTTGTGATTTATGTTCTTGATAGATACACTTACTCTTTCCCCCTTAGACCTCTGACTAAGGATCTGTTTTAAGCAGCTTTGAGATCCTTTGCTCCTCTAAAAGAACACCCTCACTTAATAGCTATTTTTGTATTGGCAAGAACTGTCCCTAGAGGGATAATTTTTCTGACTGCCATCAAGGGATTAGTTGGAGATGAGCTGGGAAAGTGATGGCATTTTTGTTTAAAAACTGCGCATAGAAAGTTTGATAAAAAACTAAGATTCATCTATGTGTTGAAAACTGTCACAGAAGTGCATTTGAGCTCTGAGGAGGCAAAAGAAGACATAACATGAAACCCTCTTTGTCCATGTGATGACACTGAAGAATTTCAAGAAGTTTAGTATCCTTGTCCATGCTGTCTTCATCAGGGACAAAGAGTGGTTGTGAATGAGGATAGCCAGAGTCTAAATTAATTCAATGATGCTCTGCAGCCTGAGACTCAAAACCAACAAGGAGTTAAAACTATTCCAAGTACAGTGAGTACAGGTGGCTGGGTGCTCTAGCAAAATAGAGACCATGTATTGTGGGAAGGCAGATTCCTGTGGATCAGGGATTTGAGACAAGAATAGCAGGACTGGCATAAATGCCCTGAAATGACCAAAAAAAGAGAATAAATAATGAATGTGATATGGTCTTCTTAGTTTTCTATTGCTGATTTAACAAATTACTACAAATGTAGGTTTAAAACAACACTGATTAATTATGTTATAGTTCTGGAGTTCAGAAGTGCAATATGCATCTCACTGGGCTGAAATCAAAGTGCTGGCAGGGGTGCCTTCATTTCTGGAGGATCAAGGGGAGGACCCATTTTCCTGCCTTTTCCAGCTTCTAGAGACTGCCTGAATTCCATGGTTCATGGCCCCCTTCCATCAAATCTTTCTCATCACGTCATTTATCTGGTTCTTCTACTTTTGCTTCCTTTTCCCATTTTTATTTTGCCTTTTTAATCTGTTTTAAACAGCTACCCTTAATTTTATCTTCTAATCTTTTTATTACATTTATCTTAGCTATTGTATTTTTTATTTCTTTTTTTCATGACACCCTAGATTATGGATATAACATCTTCTTTAACCTATTTGGTATTGTTAGTAATAGTATTATTTTACTTTTTAATCTTCCTTCTTCTCCTCAGATGACCTCTGTTTCCTCTGTGTTCTGCATATTTAACCTTAAGTTTCCTCGATATCCCCTCTTGCCTTACCTCCAGAGCACTGACCGGTAGTTGGGAAATATACCTCTGAGTAAAAGTGGAGAGGTCCTCTCTAGAAAAATGGAAGAACCTCAGAAACTACGTCTACATATTGTCAGTTAAGGAATCCTTGGTAAGAAAGCCAAACCTTTGGTCAATCTGCATGCTAAAACCTACTTGTTGGCAAATTCTATCCATATATCCTGAGTTAGGAGGGCCCTAAGAAACTATTTAGAAGTTCAGGGTCCATGGGTGTTGCAAGCATACAGATATTTACATAAAATCTCTTTTCATTACCTAACCCTCATAGAACCTGGTATCTAGGTCTATCACATGCTTACTAACTTCTTCCCAGAATTATCTTCCTGAGAAATCAAAGAGAGGAATTATATAACAGCTGTCCATCAAAAGGATGTCTTGAATACAGAATTGAAAGACAAAGTATCTGATCCAAAGAAGACCAAAGTATATGACACAGATATATATTTAGACAGATAACAATACACATTGTTCTGATGGGAGTATAATGAGGAATTGATTAGAATATGGTAAGATGAAAACAAAATGTGATTTGTGGAGGCACAGAAGGAAATATCTTTGGGGAGAGTTTCAAAAGTCTTTCAGTATGAGGAACTTTCGAAGGAGTTTCTGAAAGGAGTGTTCAAGTGGAATTTCTAAGCAACAAGAGGCATTAAGAAAGGTTTCAAGATATCTTAAAATGACCTGCTGTTTATGCTGTTGTTCATGGGATATGATTAGAAGTTATGGGAGATGGAATGGTGGCCCTCTCAGAATAAGGATCACCAGCAACTTTTCACCCATATCATGATGTTGCTTCAGAAATATACAATTGCAAGCCTATTCCTTGAAATGTTTGGGGCTGCTCATTTTCATGGGCTTTCTCGCCGCTTGCCTGCCTATTACTTCCTCATTCCTTAACTACTGTGTTTCCTATGTCTTGCATTATTCAGTAATTCAGGAGAGATATGAGGCTTATAGAAGCAAAAAGAAGCAGAAAAGATAATTCAAATACATGTGATGGGATGTGCAGTTTTAACCCATACTTACTGCTAGCAGAAATCTTGCTGGATTCCAGCTTTGGCTGTGAGTTTCATGAGAATTTATTGAAGTATAGATAGTTATAGCTAGACGATATTTATGAACTAGACATGTTATAGTGTTGCACAATATTACATGGTTCTTAACCTCTGTGCTCCAAAAACAGGTTTCTGGTATATCACATCAGTGTTCTTTCTATTTTGCTTCAGCCCTGATTAAGCCTGCAGAATCAAGAATTAATGGGGTCAGTTTTTTCCCCAACTTCAAAGTCTCTGGTTATATTTTACTTGCTTGTTTGTTTTGTTGATTAGGCTCCACTTATAGGTGAGGTCATATGGTATTTGTCTTTCACCACCTGGCTTATCCTGGAGGGGAGGTGGGAGGAGATAACGGGGAAGTGGGGAAACCAGGAAGGGTTTTCAGAAACATGTATAAAAGACACATGGACAGAGCCAAGGGAGGATGGGATTGAGCACGGGAGGTGGGGATGGCTGAGGGGAGAGGTGGTGCGGGGGAATGGAGACAACTGTACTTGAACAACAATAAAAAAAATAAACTAAAAAAAAAAGAATTAACAGGGTTTACTTCCTTCAGTAGAAACAGGGTCACAAGCTACCAGGTGGCAGTGGTTGTTAAAAGTGGATACAAGTCAATAATATCCTGTACTCTTTGTTCCTCTTTTCATTCTGACCATATTTGAAGACTTGTACATTTTCAAAATGTTCATCTAAAACACCCAGCCGGATCTATCTTTTCTATGGAAATGTCATTCTCTCAATTTCCCCTTTTGAAAGGGAATTTTGAATTATATTTCACCCTTCTAATTCTATATTGTTAATATTCAATTAATCTTTACTTCTTATAAAAAACACTGCTGATATCATATGAATCTTCTCAAATGCTACCAGTGGCACCTTCATTACTAAGGAGTATCCAAGCACTTCAGGCTAATAATCAGAGCTCTAACACCCATGCTGACATATCTTTACATAACCAGAGAGTCATAAGGTGTTGTCCCTTGAAGGTGCTTCATAAAATTTGTTCTTTGATTGATATCTGTATGAAATTATAAATACACAAGTTGATATAAGGGGTATTTTCCATCACCAATTTTTATTGCTGCTGGATCTCTCTACAAATAATATGCTAGAAACAAGTAAGTAATTGAAAGTCTATAGGCCCTGAAGTGTAAAGATTACCCAAGTTTTCAGTATCACCTCAGAATTTAATCACATACATATGGCATAAGACTATATATCTGCCTGTGACAAGAACCAGCCTTTTTTTCCCATTGAATACACTAGTTTAGTTCATTTATACATAGGAAGCAAACTCACTGACTGATTTAAGATCATATGCTGACAGTAATAGCAATAATGATTTCATCTTGCATGCAAAGAATAATTTAAAGTGTACCCCAACTCATGAGGTGGGGAATTCCTGAGCACAGGGCCTGGATTCAGATGCTAAGCAGCCAAACGAAGTCGCAGATGTATCTTGTACCTTTGGTTCATATTTATCATTCTTGAACCTGGCTGCACAGGTAAATTGCCCAGTAACTTTGAGGACAAATATAATGACAAAATACCACAGGGACCAATTGAATCTGAAACCCTAGAAGTGGGGCCCTGGCATCCAGACACTGAGTTCCGTCTCTGCTGGGGATTCTAATACACAATGAGGGAAAAATCACTGGCTGTGATGGCCTCTAAAATAGTTCCAGCTCTGCTATTTTAAGGGTTTTATTACAAAAACCTAGTTCTCTTTCCACAACTTTTTGCACATTTTGCTTTTTAGGAAACTGAGTTTCTTACATTAAAATGAAGGAAAAAACAGGAATAATCATTCTAATTTTTGCCTCCCAGCCTGCTAAAGTTTCACAAGAGAAAACCTTTCTTCTCATTTCTTAAGATAGAAAGAGCAGCTTTATATTTCCCACTGCTGCATGCATCCCTGGTGGCTGCCCATGTATCCAGAATTGCCTGACATAAAATACATTCTTCCTACTGTGCAAAGTGAGGAACAAAAAGGAGGGAGGGAGAACATCTCTCTGGCTTATAATGGAAAAGCAGTACAGCTTTTCTGGAACATAGTTATGGGCACTCCATAACAGTCCATTCCATTTAATAATTTAACCTATATCAAGTATCAGAAATTGTGAGGAGTATTGGAGAAACATAGATCCAACCATGGCTCAAACACAGTTTCTTGTTTTCTTGGTGTTACATCCTAATGAGAGACATTTTTATAAATGTTTTGAAGGAAAAGCTCTAAGTTATAACCGAGAATAACGGGCTGGAGGGGTCTGGGAAAGGTACTGGATTACGGGCAGGGACCATCCCTGTGACGAAATGACTTTGATGTATTGTTCAACGAGTTAATGTGATCAGATCTAGAATGAAGCACCCACTCTATTCCATGTTTTCTCTCAAGTCAAAGGCAATTTTTTTTCTCTGTTCAAAAAAAAAAAAAAAAAAAGATTAGGCAACCAGATGGGCATTTGCAGAACTGGTTTGCTATTATACTTTGAAATGTATTGAGAAATACTGAATCCACTACAGAAAGCAAAGCACAACATTTTGAAAAACCAAAGTCTCTTGAGGAAATTTCTTAGGAAGTGCTGAGGGTCATTGTTGGAAATTGCCCTGCCTGGTTTCAGGAGCTGTAACCACCCCATGGCTAAGGCTGAGTGAGTGACCTTTGGACCATAAGCCACTAAGGAGACAAAGCTTATCTCCCTGGCAGGAGTGCCGCTTCTGCTCCTTTTTCATAACTTGATCAGTTAGCCAATGAAGGGTAAGATTCCCCAAGGGGGGAACCACCTAAGACAGGCATGATCATGTGGAGGCCCCATGGAAGGACTTGGGGGGCTATGGAGAAAGGGGGGTGATGGACCCTTGCCACTTGGCTTTGACAGAGCCTGAGTCTTCATTCTGACTTCAAGAAGTCTTCTATCTCTTGGATGCCTTACTTCCCCTGCCTGAAACAATGACAGAGGGCAGTGCAGCCCTGTGCTGGAAAGGGAGGGTTTCCCCACTGATCAGGCCGGAGAAAGAATACATAAACTCCTGTGAAACCTGCTTTGCTAAGAATGCTCTAATTAAATGATAAAGGTCTGGGCAGGAAGTGAGTTTGCTTCCCAGAGTTTTATAGCCAGTTAGAGAACAGACCCTGACTCAGAATAGGCCCTCAGAGTTCTTTGTATGTTATCTATTGTTTGATCCTAACTGCCTGACAATGATTAATGAAATTTACCTATATTCCTGGGCAAATTAAAAGCCAATAAAAACCCTGTGAAGGGAGGATCAGGACTCTCTCCTCTTGAGAGAGTGGCCAGGCCACTCCGAGGGGCCCTCCTCTTGAGAGAGTAGCTGTGCTGTCCCTTTTACTCCACACAGGACTCGGTAGTCTGTGTGAATATCTCATGTCTCATCCATAACGCCTCAGCCACTGCAGGCCAGTGTCTGTGTCAGGCCATCTTAAACAATGTTTGGTTAATAGGATTAGATACATGCTTTTCTAGTTAGCCTTATCGAATCATTTGTGGGACAAGGCACAGAATAAAGAAAGTATTTATCTGTAGTTAATCACCTTCTGCCTCGTGAGGAAAATTTGTCTGACATGTTCATCTGCGAATTGGTTAAATTTCTCTCCTTCAATACATGGAAAATGAGATCTCAGGCACTATTTCTTGATTTGGATTTTCAATTTGATGCTGTCCATTGTGAAGGTGGTTCTGAGATTTAGTCTGAGCTAACAACTTCAGTAGCTGTTCTAGACCAAATTAAAACAGTAAGAGCGAACTCATCAACATAGAATTAGCTGCAATGCCATCCCTAAAATACAAGCCAAAGTAGAGATTACTAGCTCACTTCCTACTCACACCCTTCGGGCAACCACTGGGAAGGATTTCACTGGGTATGATATTGTTGTTAGGAGCTCTGGACTCACAGCAATTTGGTAGAAACTACGCAGGTTGTAAACTGAACCTACTAGCTCAAATGCAAGCTTTTTCAAGTACTAGCCCCGTGACCTTCAGCAATTCACTGTTCGAGGCTACATTGGCTTCATCTATAAAATGGAAACAATGATCCTTACCTACATTTGTGAGTTAATAAAACATGATATGATCTGGTTTAAGATTACTATAAATCATAACACACTTTATAAAGTACAGCTACCTTTCTGAATAAAGCACTTGGCAGTAGAGTGTTAATTCATGGGTCTGCTGGCAGTAGCTCTCAAGATTTACTCTATTAGAAAAATCTCAATGCTTTCAGAAGTCCCAAAGTCCAGGCTCCATGTCATACCAGTTAAATCAAAATTTCTAGGAGGAGGGACCAGATGTCAGTATTCCTAAATGCTTTCCAGATGATTTCAAGGTGCAGCAAAGTTGGAGGACCAGCTCTGGGCTGAAAGAGCAGCAAATGAAGACATACTGTGGAGAGGGAATCAGATGGGCTCTCAGGACTGGATTCACGATCTCTGCTCCTCACTAGCTTTGTTACTTTAATAAGTCCCAACACTTCTCACAGACTTGTATTTGTGACTTACAAAACTGAGTTATTTATAATTTCCCAGACTAGTCCTCAAATTCTGAGGAAAATCTAGGAGATCATCTTTTTGTGGTTTTGGAAACACTCTGTAGACTCCAACATACAATTTGAATGTGCAGTGGTATTTATAGAATATCATATGGCAACAAGGCAGAGTTTCAGAATCTCTAATCCTCATTTCATTCAACCAACATTGGAAAACTTGTAAGCTACATGAAGTGTGGTTGGCACACTGTTCCCAATTCTATTTTTGGCCACTTTATACTCTCTTTGTTCTTTTGACTTGATTTCCAATGTTTTTGTGATACTCACTGTTCATGGTATCTACCTTGCTCTGCTTTCAACATATTTAGGATGTTGAAAGGAATAAGGTGACTTGGGCAGCCAAGGCTACATTTTGAACCAGGATTTGAAAAACCAAAAATTATACCATTTTTATTAAGGATTTCAAAGACCCAAATACTGTTCTTTCTGGAAATGTTGTTATTATCAATATAGTTTCTTTCTTTCTTTCTTTCTTTCTTTCTTTCTTTCTTTCTTTCTTTCTTTCTTTCTTTCTTTCTTTCTTTCTTTCTCTCTCTCTCTCTCTCTCTCTCTCTCTCTCTCTCTCTCTCTCCTGACTGGAGCCCAACTTTTATACCACCTTATCATCTGCTTTCTCTGTCTTAGATTCTTCTTGTTCTTGTTCTTGTTCTTTTTCTTGTTCTTGTTCTTCTTGTTCTTGTTCTTGTTGTTCTCGTCCTCCTCCTCCTCCTCCTGCTTCTTCTTCTTCTTCTTCTTCATGCATTTCTGGGAGATTTTTTCTTTTTTTGAAGTATATTTTATTGATTATGCTATTACAGTCATCCCATTTTTTCTCCCTTTTATCCCCCTCCACCCTGCACCTTACTCTCAGCAACATTCCACCCCTTCCTTAGTTCATGTCCATGGGTCATACATATAAGTTCTTTGGCTTCTCTATCTTCCATACTATTGTTAACCTCCCCATATCTATTTTGTACATACTATGTATGCTCTTATTCCCTGTATCTTCCCCCCCATTCTTCCCTCTCCACCACTCTGCTGATAACCCTCCCTGTAATCTCCATTTCTGTGATTCTGTTCCTGTTCTAATTGTTTGCTTAGTTTTTTTTTTTTGGGGGGGGGGAGTTGTTGTCCTTTCTTTTAGGTTTGGTTGTTGATGGTTGTGAGTTTGTTGTCCTTTCATTGTTCACTGGATTCTTCTAAAATTGTCTTACTATCTTGATTTGAGTCTTCCATGTTTTTTAATGGTTATTACCTCTGTTCAACCTTTTCACCCAGAGACTAATTACTATATTTCTCACTTTGACTGAGGTTCTAGCTTCTATTTTGACAACTATTTTTCTGGCTGGTTGGTTTTGGACCCAAACTACCTCTAAACTATGATTAGGAGAGAGATAATGTTCATAAGGATTGGCTTGAGACTCTTCTCTAACATACTAGAATTACTTCTGCTATGATGTGGCAGAACCATTAGCAACTCTTATCTTTACTTATTTATCTACTAAAATACTTAATGATCTACTCTTGGATGATAACAATAGTATGAATTTTTATAATAAACTCTTGTATATATCAAAGGTGTGACTGTCTAAAAGTGAAAAGTCAGATATTATGGGAACCAAAATAAACAACATGCAGGTTTATAAACTTTGTATCTGTTTGGAGATGGCTCCCTACCTGCATGCTCTCTCCTGTCTCTTAAATATTTTCTTCTACTCACTTCCTAAATTATTTGTTTCTCCACAACTCTTCTTCCAATATGAGACAAACTGAGAAAACACATGAGCAATATTTACTGCCTTGGAAATAGTATAATAATATCCATGCTATCTAAACAAAAACTGAAATTAAATATACAATATTTAGTTAAAATTTTAATGGAAACATCAAAAGATTTGTAAAGAAAACTAGAAATATTTACTGAAGAGCCTAAACTAAATCTTGAAATAAATGGAGAAACACAGATTCTTAATTCCATTACATAAGACTAAAATTGAAAAAAATATGAAATTCTACCAAAATTAATTTGTATATTTCACATAATTTCAACAAAAATTATAAGTTAAGTTTGAATTGTTATAAATTAAATAGTCTAAATTTCATCTGAGTGAATAAACAAGTAATGATAGTCAATGCTATTTTTTAAAAAAGAAGAGTAATAATGATGGACGCATTTTGCTTGATCATAAAAATGTAATGATAAATAATTTAAGAATGTTAGTGCATTATTCAACCAATAAATAAGACCAGAACAAAGTGAACACCCCATTGACAAACACTTGCCTGTGGAGAGTTTAGTATATAGAGACTGACAGCATCAATAATGCTTGGTTAGACAAGGGGATGTCCAACAAAAAAAACATTCCCACTTTATGCCCAACAAACAAAAAATTTCCAGGTGGATTATGAGTTAAGGTAAATAATAAAATCCTATGAATACCAGGGTAAAAAAGAATATCAATAATTAACTGAGCTAAAAATAAAAAAAAATTCTAAGATTAAAAGCAATAAAAGAAATCACATCCAGAAAAACTGTCAATAAACTTGACATAGAAATGAAAACTTCTGTGTCATATATCAATTTAAAGACAAAGGACATGTTGAGAAAATATTTGAAACATTCATGATAAATTATAGGAGCCATTAATCTATAATTTGCTTATACAACATGATCAACTGAAAAAAAAATCAAATTAAAAATAGTCAAAATCACACAGCAATCAATTATTTTTTCATAATGTTTTATTGTTTATGTTGTTACCATTGTCCCAATTTTTCCTGTTTTTTGGCCTCTACCAAATCCACCCTTTCACTTCCATAGTCAATCCCCACACCATTGTTCATGTCCATGGGTCCTTCATATATGTTCTTTGACTAATCCCTTCACCTTCTTTCAAACAGTCCCCAACTCTCTACTGCCCTCCTACCACTGTCAGTCTGTTTCATGATTCTATGCCTCTGGTCCTCTTTCACTCATTAGTTTATTTTGTTCATTAGATTTCTTCTATAAGTGAGATCATCTAGTATTTGTCTTCCACTGACTGGCTTATTTCACTTAGCGTAATCATCTCCAATTCCCTGAAAAGGTAACACTTGACCAGAGACTCAAATGATGAGAAAGAGGTGGTCATGGAAACATCTGGAGAAAGGACATTCCCAGCATAGGGGACAGAATGTATGGGGGCCTAAGACAGCAAAGAGCTTAATGAGATACCTAGTGTATTAGAGTTCTCCAGATAAACAACAAATAGGATAAATGTACACACACATACACAATAAGAAATTGGTTCATATAATTTGAAAGCTGAGAAGTCCCAAGATATGCAGTCAACATCTAGAGACACAGAAGAGTCAAATATTAATCTCATCCACAAACACCCTCACAGACATACTTAGAATAACAATATTTGACCAAATATCAGGGCTCCCTGTGGCCCAGTCAGGCTGACACGTGAAATTAACATTTTATCCTTTGAGTTTGGAGTGTGGTGAGCAAGGGGGAAAGGGTGTGAGATGAGACTGGAAAACAATGCTGGGATCAGATCATTCAGGTCTGTGTAAACAATGGTGCAGAATAGGATAGGATAGATCATAAATAATATGGAATATGTACATCCTATTGAAAGGCCCTCAGAGAAGCAGAACTGAAACTAACCAATTGCTTAGAATAAGTAGGATTCATATGGACAAAGAAGTGGGGAAGAGCATAGCTTCGCCTAGAACAAGGTCATGATGTGAAACAAGTTTATCTTATGACTGTCTCATACAAAAGGCTTTAGTTCCTTCAGTTATTCCATTCATCTGTTAGGTGGTGAGGCTGAACTAACTTTTGCAAAAAAACACTTTTATTTTAATTAACATTTTAGGGAAGCTCAGGCATAAACTCATTTTTAGAATACTAGTTTTTTCTTTATCATACTACCTTATGATATTGGTATGAGGAACTCAGAAAGTTTCAGAAAATTGACACACCATATAAATCATAAGTACCAAAAACTGTTCATACCTGATACAGGTTATTAAAATTAACCATCAGAAGTTTAACAATGAAAGGCAAATGGAAAATACTATCCCATCTAACTGGCCATGTGAAGCTAGTGATGAGTGCAACTGTATTGATCATAAGAAAAATAAAATACTTATAGTGAAGTGTAAATAAAAATCTGAAATCTCAGCCATACAGCATAAATACACAAAAAATTCTGCCAGATATCAATGTTTGGTCGATTTAATTTTGTTGCAGCAAAAATTCTCTTTTTTCTGTGAGCAGATTGCAACATAAATTGATATTTATGACATCTTATAACTGTTCATAGTTCAGTGTTAAGGAAACACCTAAAAATGCTTTTCACTTATTTATTTTCAGATCAGTAAAGTTGAATAACTTGCAGGAGAAAGACACCAGGTTCTCTGTTGTGCCTTTCTTATGTTTTACTTTTTTGCTTTCTCTTAACATGCTAAAGTTCAACTAACTGTGGGGGGAAAAAAAAACTTTGCAAACTTTAAAATCAATTCTTTCCTGTTCAACCCACATAGCATGACTCACATTCAATCATTCCAGCTCTTTCTACCTCCTTTTCTCCTTAACATATGAACTGCCCAACTTGTAGAAATCCAGCTCTGGACCAGCTCAGCTGTAGCTTTCTCTCTGTCTCTCTAAGTCTGCTATTGGAAGGTGCTCTGAGTGCTATGAATTCAGAATCTTCAACTTCTGTTTGGGCTCCTGATGCTATAAATAAGCTAGAACTTTCTGCATCAGCCTTTTGTCACTCTCATTCCTTCGCTATTTCCCTCAAGACTCTTGCTCTGCCTTATACATGGTAAACATTTCCAATGCTTCCTTGCCTTTGTCACAGAAAACAGAGTTTCCTCAATTTTTAATTTCCCTCTACTCACTGTGTTCTTAACACTCGCCAAATTAACCCTGAAGCCCCCTGTCTTTGTCACAATCCACACTTCAGGGTAGAAGGGGTTTCCTGTCTCATCCAAACTGCTTTACCCACCTTGGCCCTGGTGCCTGTTACCTGCCTGCCTAGCTATTGGCTTAAGCAGACATACTTCCCTGGTTATCTCTTTTCTCTCCCGGTCATTTTCAACCACTTCTCTGAACCTATTTAAATCCTTTATATCTTAATAAAAAAATGAAACAGAAAAAGAAAAAACCCTGAACAACAATAACCCAAATCAAAACATATACCTTCCTTCATATTAACCAATAATATCTCTCCTCTTCACAACCATGCTTCTTGGAAAAGATACCCACACTGAATATCTCCACAGCCCCTGTTTCCCAGCCTTCATGCTTACTCTATTTGCTGTTCCCTGGGGCTTTCCCTACAATTTCACCAAAATTGTTCTTGCCAGGATCATTAATGCTATCTCATTGACAAGTCCCAAGCCTTATTTGTTTAAATCACTTTGCAGCCATGGATACTGTTGCCCCATTTCCCTTGCTGGTACTTCTTTCTCCCTGAGTTTGAGATAACAGTGCTCCATGGCTTTCCTCCTAACCACTCTAGAGATCCACTTCAACACCTTTATAGACTCCTGTTCTTCCTTTAACTTTAAAATGTTGAAATGTCATGTATTTCTGCTGCTAGCCCAATCTCTTCACATTTATGGGATCTTTGGATGACTATCTTCTGCCAAGTAATTTGCCTGCAGCTTCCAATTATTGTCTACAATGCTGGTTTCCATCTTCAGTTCCAGAAACAGCTAGGGTGATCAAATAATTTCATGTTCTGATATGGACTCTTTTGAGAGGAAAAGGGGGCACTATTTGTAACTTCACTGTGATAACAGATGTAGACTGGAATTCCCCTTGGCAAAACAAGGCATATGATCACTCTACTTAAAATCAACTGATATTCTTAAAAGTTACACATAGAGATATCCTATGACCCAACAATGCTACTTCCAGGTATATATACCTAAGAGAATTGAAAATATACTTACATAAAAACTTGTACATAAATGGTCATAGCAGCATTTTTCATAGTAGTCAAAAAGTTGAAACAGCCTAAATGTGCATCAGCCAATAAATGGATAAACACAAATATGTTCTATCCAGGCAATGGGATATTATTCAGCCCTAAAAACTAATGAAATACTGATATATGCTATAATATAGAGAAACTTTGAGAACACTATGCTAAGTAAAAGAATCCAGACACAAAGGCTGCATTATATGATTCCATTTATATTAACTGTCCACAGTAATGAAATTCATAGAGACAGAAAGTTTATTAGTTGTTGTCTAGGGGCCCTGAGTAAGAAAGAATGGGGAATGATTCCTAATGGGTATGTGGTTCCCTAGTGGAACAAATAAAATGTTCTGGAATTAGGTAGTTGTAATGCCTACACAATTTTGTGAATACACTAAAATCTACTGAATTGTATGCTTCAAAAGAGTCCATTTTATTGTACTTGCACTCTATTTCAATTCAATAGAACAGTCCCTTCTAACTTAGTGTCTCATATCCAGTTACCAAATTAAATTCTCATTTCTTTTAAATTCCCATCACCATTTACTCCTTTCTCCTATCCCTGAATTTAATCAAGGAGCTCTTTTAATTTTACCTTCTTAATCTCTTATATCTCTTCTTTCCATAGACATTGTTTCACTTTAGACCCATATCTTTCAGTTCTTCAACACATTCATATTCATTAACTCAGCAAAATTTATCAAATGCCTGTTATATGACAGACTGTTCTAGGCATATGTGATACATAACAGAACAAAATGTACTCAGATCTGCTCTTGAAGAGCCTAAATTCTAGTAGGCAGAGTGTGATTCAAATATACAGTATAATAAATAAGTACATTATATGTGGTAAATTGAAAGGTGGTAAATGCTACAGAATAAAACAAGGTAAGGGGGAATATGAATGCTGGTGGGGTAAAGGGTTGCTACTTAAAGTAGGGTGCTCAAGGCAGGCCTTATTAAAAATATTCCCATTTGGGCAAAGACTTAAGTGAGGTGAAGGTGTATGTAGAGAAATACATGGGGATATCTACAGGAAGAAATATTCTTAGAAGAAACAATCAATACAGAAATCTCTAAGAGGAAGTATGTTGGAGAATGTGAGAACTGACCAAGAAGGAGACCAGAATGGTTGAAGCAGAGCAAGTTAAGGAGAGAAAGAAGATGAGGGCACAGAGGTGATGGAGATCACAGATTAGGTAGTACCTTTCAGATACATTAATTACTTTTCCAGTTACTCAGGGTTTTGAGCAGAGTGGTAAGTTTCAAGGGAATTGTTTTACTGCTGAATACAGATATTTTAGAGGATAAGAGTAGAAGCAAAGAGATCTGTTGGGAGGTTTCTGAAGTGGACAACAGCTCTGATTAAGTGGTAGGGGGTGAAGGTGGCTGGAAGCAGTAGATTCTAGCCACATCATAGTAGAAGAGCTATAGGATGTGCTTGTGGATTGGATGTGGACTGTGAAAGAGAGAGAAACCAGGTAGTCTGCAATAATTTTGGCTTAAGCAACTGGAATGATGGAGATGCTATCACCTGAGATGGAGAAGGCTTCCAATGGAACAGATTTTGTGAGGCAAGATCAGGAGTTTAGCCTTTATCATGTTAAGTTTGAGGTGTCTATTAGATGGCCTACTGGAGGTCTTCAGAAGACAGTTGCATATGTGAGGTCTAAGAGTGGAGGAATGGGATGGGATTTATATAGATCAGTGAAGTGATATGAGTATACAGAGAAAAGATAATAGGATCAAGGGTAGCACCCAGGACATGGTAACACAGAAAGTTGGGGAAAAGAGGTGGAATCAGAAAAAGGGATCATCATACACTTTGCCTCCTCACACAACTAAAAGAAGGACAACAAATTTAAAAACAAAAAATAACCAAAACTGCCAGAAAATCAAACTGTGTGGAAGTCTAACAAACAAGGAGTGACAGAAGAAACATTCAGGCAGACCAGTAGGAGGGGCAGAGATGGTCAGTCTGGGTAGACAGGACTAGTGGCAAAACAGTGGCTGGCAGACCAGGTGAGGTGGAGGCTGGCAGAGTGGGTGGTCCCACATTTGCATGCAGATAAACCATGAATAACAATGGGACAAGGGAG
>PVIA01005275.1:46899-118849 GCA_004024845.1 Tonatia bakeri
AAAAAAAAAAAAAAAAAAAAAAAAAAAAAAAAAAAAAAAAAAAAAAAAAAAAAAAAAAAAAAAAAAAAAAAAAAAAAAAAAAAAAAAAAAAAAAAAAAAAAAAAAAAAAAAAAAAAAAAAAAAAAAAAAAAAAAAAAAAAAATTGGTCCAAATGAAAGAACAGATCAAAGCTCCAGAAAAAAATACAACTAAGCAATGAAGAGATAGCCAACCTATCAGGTGCACAGTTCAAAACACTGGTAATCAGGATGCTCACAGAACTGGTTGAGTATGGTCACAAAATACAGGAAAAAGTGAAGGCTATGAAAAGTGAAATAAAGAAAAATGTACAGGAAACCAACAGTGAAGGGAAGGAAATCAGGATTCAAATCAGCAGTTTGAGACAGAAGGAAAAAATAAACATTCAACCAGAACAGAATAAAGAAACAAGAATTCTAGAAAATGAGAAGTTTAGGAACCACTGGGACAACTTTAAACATTCCAACATGTGAATCATAGGGGTGCCAGAAGGAGAAAAGGAAGAGGAAGAAATTGAAAACTGTTTTGAAAAAATGATGAGGGAAAATCTTGCAAAGGAAATAGACTTTGAGGAAGTCCAGGAAGCTTAGGGAGTCCCAAAGAAGTTGGACCCAAGGAAGCACACACTTAGGAACATCATAATTACATTACCCAAGGTGAAAGAGGAGAGAATCTTAAAAGCAGCAAGGGAAAAGGAGACAGTTACCTACAAAGGAGTTCCCATAAGACTACTAGCTGATTTCTTAAAAGAAGCATAAATGGTAGGAACAAAATAGACAGGGAGAGGTTAAGACTAGTATGGGAAATGGAGAATCAAAAGAACTTACGTGTATGACCCATGGACATGAACAAAGGTTGGGGAATGATGGTGGGAGGATGGGTACAGGGCAGAGGGGAATAAAGCAGAGGAAACAATGGAACAACTATAATAGCATAATCAATAAAATATATCTTAAGAAAAAAAAAGAGACCAAAAAGCAGTAATCACTAAGGTAGAGAGAACCCACCCCCACCCCAAATGTGTGCCTGGGAAGCAAGGTCAAGAGAGGAATCTAAGAACAGAATCTGTGCAATTGTATCATTCCTGATGTCACTTAAAATGAGAACAGGCTGAGAACTGACCACCAGATTTATTTAGTGAAATAACTTCTGTGGTGTGGTGGGGCTTAAAGCCCAATTGTACTAGGTTTACAGAAAGAAATTGGGAAGAGAGGAATTAAGTCAGTGAGTACAGATAACTCTCTGAGATTTGCTTTGCATGGGAGCAGAGAAACATGGCAGTAGTTGGTGGGAAAAGCGGGTCAAAAGAAGGATTTTAAGATGGGAAGAATAACAGCATATTATATAGTGGTGGGAATGATTGATGCATGAAGAAAATATCTTGGGAGAGAAAGAAAAGGATTACTGTGAATAGAAAAGAGGGAAATAGGATCTAGGAATGAGAGGGATTTGGCCTTAGACCTGGAGTACAAGGAGTTCATCCTGTCAGGTGGAGCATGTCGGAATGTGCAGACACTGAAAATGAGAATATGTGGAATTGGTAGCCTGTGGAGGTTCTCTTCTGGCTGCTTCTATTTGCTTAGGGAAGTGGGAAGCAAGATCAACAACTGAGTGTGAGGTTCTAGGAGGAAATAGTGGTTTGAGGGAAGGAAAGTGATGGAACAGTATCTAAGGGATTGGAGCAGTGAATGAACAGAGAGCATGATTACTGGGGAGCACTAGGGCTCCTTTTGAGGTTTCTGGTTGTGAATATAAAATAAGACCTATCAGTGAAACGTTGTGTCTCTCTTACCAGCTTGCTGGCTCCATGTTTGCTTTGTTTACAGAACCACAACAGCTAAGACAGAGCCTGGCACACACCAGGCACTCATTCTACCCGGCCTCTGGTCTTGCCTCTCTCTAATTCATTCTCCACACAGCTGTCAGAAAGATCACTTTAAAAACAATGTGGTCCCTCTGCTTAATATTTTTAATCCTCACCCCAAGATATGTTTATTGATTTTAGAGAAAAAGGAAGAGGAAGAAAGAGAGAGAGAGAGAAAGAGAGAGAGAAAATCACTGATGTGAGAAACACCTGTTGGTTGCCTCCCACATCAGACCTGACCTAGGATCAAACTGCAACTTAGGTATGTGCCCTGACTGGGTATCAAAACTTCAACATTTTGGTGTATGCAGCAATGCTCCAACCAGCTGAGCCACCCATCCAGAGCAGGTCCAAACTTTTTACTACAGTGTAGAAGCTCTTTATAATCTTGTCTCTGGTTAGATATCAACCTCACCTATATGTTTACCCTCATGCCCACATTGCTAGGCCGATGAAACAGCTTACAATTTCCCTGCTCTCTTTTGGACTGTAGCCTTTATCTGAGTAGCTCCTACCAATGTTTAAGAGACTCAGCTGAGAAATGACCTCCTGCAGGGAGCATTTGCTGACATTTGTCCTCTTAACACTGCCTCCTCCCAGTCTGCATTAAACACCCCTTTGCTGACCTCTGTTATAGCATTTCCCATGTCATATTATAATTATTTTTTCTTTGTTTTTCAAAGTATTATATTTAAATTCTAGGGCAGCAGTATGGTATTTATCTGTATCCTGTATAGTACCATGGTGTCTGGCATGTAATAGGTTCTCAAAAATGCCTGTGGGATGCAGAAAGGAAAAATTGGAGTCAATAATGGTTGTGTATTATATACCCAGGCAGGGACCATAGAGTATTAATATATAATATGTAGCAGGAAGCATCAAAGCAACCATACTTTATCTTTCTGGATTATTTGCTTAATTCTTTGACCCTTCCTTACTCCTAAATGTACTTTATAGTATATATTTGATTTTTACAAATAAAACAATTATAATTTATTTAAGATTTGGTTTACAGATATACTGTCAGTAGGACATACTCTTTTTTTTTATTTTTTTTAAAGATTTTATTTATTTTATTTTTAGAGAGGGAAGGGAGAGGGAGAGAGAGAGAAATATCAATGTGCGGTTGCTGGGGGACATGGCCTGCAACCTAGGCATGTGCCCTGACTGGGAATCGAACCTGCGATACCTGGTTCGCAGCCCACGCTCAATCCACTGAGCTACGCCAGCCAGGGCAGGACATACTCTCTAAAGAGTTTTTCAGACCCTGGAATAAGGTGGCACTGAGCCTGGCTCACTCTAGGGAAGGAGACACACTCTCTGGAGTCCATTAGATTCAGGATGGATCTTCACCTGTTCTCTTTATCTCTCTGAGTTTCAGTTCCCTCATTTACAATGAGCTTATCTAGGGAAATACTATAAGGATAATATTTTGTAAATAAACAATAAATGCGGGTTAGCTGTTATAATTGTGATGTAGGACTTACTGTTTAGGAAGTTGCAATAGGACTAAAGAAAAGCAATTGCTCCACTTGACAAACCACATCTTCACCTATGCTCCAAAGACTGTTTCCTTACTCTCTTTAGCTCTTACTTTAAATTTCCTTACCTTCTCTGGTTTCTTTACCTAAATTATCTCTCACAACGTCTGTTTCCATTCCCACACTCCAACTCCTCCTTTGTTATCACAACTTTCCAGTTCCATCCTGATGTCAATCACCATTTGTACCTCTGGAGTACAAGTATCATAGTTGTCTTCTTCTGAGTGTTAGTTCCAGTGTCTCACCAGAATTCAGAACATAGTTATTAAGATATCAATAATACCTGATGAATAGATAAATTGTACTGTATATTTTTATTATATTTTTCCATGACCATTTATCCCACTGATACTTGCTTCTGTCTTCAACCCCACCTTCCAAATCACCACACTGTTGTTTGTGTTCATGAGTTCTTTTTCTTTTTTGCTTGATCTTCACACCCACAATCCATACCCCCAGAGCTGTCAGCCTGCTCTTAAACAATGAGTCTGTCTCTGTTTTGCTTGTTAGTTCAGTATGTTCATTAGATTCCACATATGAGTGAAATCATATAGTATTTGTCTTTCTCTGAGTGACTTAGTACACCTAGTCTAATACTAGTACACCTAGTTTAATGTTTTCCAGGTCCATCCATACTGTCACAAAGGGTAAAATTTTCTTTTTCTTCTTTCTTTCCTTCTTTCCTTCTTTCCTCCTTCCTTCCTTCCTTCCTTCCTTCCTTCCTTCCTTCCTTCCTTCCTTCCTTCCTTCCTTCCTTCTTGGGGTCCACCCTGCCTGGTCTCAGGAAGTTGCAAGCCCCTGTGACTTAGGCTGAGTGAAAGACTTCTGGACCAGGAGCCACTAAGGAGACAAAACTTATTTCCCTGGCGTGAATGCTACCTGTTCTGTGCCTGGCCTTCAATGCTTGATCAGTTAGCCAATGACAGGTAACAATTCTCTGGGAAAGAGAATGAACCTAAGACAGGCATGATCACGAAAAGGCCTCTGGGAAGAGACTCACAGGGCTGTGGAAATGAAGGGGTGATCCACATCAACCTCTGCCCCCTCAGCTTTGTCAAAGCCTGAGTCTTTGTTCTTAGATGTGAGAAATCCAAGTCTCCTGAATGCTTTTGTCTTCTGACTGCCAGGCTCAAGCTTAGAAAAACAGCAAATAGCTAAAGGGGCAGCTCAGACCAGAGATGGTGGACCCCCGGGGTAATCAGGCCCAGGACATAGAATATGCAAGATCCTGTGAGATCTGTTTGCTGGAGGATGTTATTAACTTGGAATTTAAAGGCACAGACAGGAAACCTTTGGAACCTGTAGTCCTTTCATATGATAAAACTCCAATCTCTGCCAAGAATCACAGCAGGAGTTCTGTTGCCATCTTTGTAAGTCACCTATTCACCTTTGATCTTTTCTGCCAGACTGTGAATCCACAAACTGAGTCTGCTTTCTTAACAAAAACCTACTTGGGTAGAGGGACAGCATGCTTTCCACTAGAGAAAGTGGCCATGCTCTCTATTCCCCCCACAGAATCATGGTTGTTTCTGTGTATGTATTGCTCATGTTTTGACGAGCATCTGCAGCAGGGATGGATAGTGCAGGACAGTATTTTCTTTCTTTCTTTCTTTCTTTCTTTCTTTCTTTCTTTCTTTCTTTCTTTCTCTCTCTCTCTTTCTTTCTTTCTCTCTCTCTCTCTTTTTTCTTTCTTTGCAGCTGAGTAATATTCCATTGTGTAAATGTACTATAGATCATATTGAGCATCTTCTCTGATCATAATGCTATGAAACTAGAAATCAATCATGAGGAGAAAACTGAAAAATACACAAAGACACAGAAGATAAATAACATATTATTAAATAATGAATGGGTCAACAAAAAGATCAAGGAAGAAATCAAAGATACCTTGAAACAAATGAAAATTAGAAAACAAGAACTCAAAATCTGTGGAAAACAGGGTAAGCAAACCTAGGAGTGAAAATTCATAATATTATAGGCCTATCTCAAAAAAAAAAACAAGAAAGGCCCCCCAAAACTATCTAACTTTACACTTAAAGAAAATTGAAAAAACAAAGCCCAAAGTGAGCAGAAGAAAGAAAATAATAAAGAGCAGAAATAAACAAAATAGAGTTTAAAAATTAATAAATCCAAGAGCTTGTTTTTTAAAAAGATAAATAAGATTGACAAACCCTTAATGAGACTTATTGAGAGAGGACCCAAATAAATAAAATCAGAAACAAAACAGGAGAAATAACAATTGATGCCAAAGAAATACAAAGGATTGTAAGAAAACATTACGAAGAAATATATGCCAACAAATTGAACAAACTGAAAGAAATGGATAGATTCCTAGAAATATACAATCTTCCAAAACTAAATCAGGAAGAATCAGAGAATCTGAATAGACAGATTATACCTAGTGAAACTGAAGCAGAAATAAAAAAACTCCCAACAAGCAAAAGTCCTGGACCAGATAGCTTCACAGGTGAATTTTACCAAACATTCTGAGAAGAACTAACACATTTCTTTCTCAAACTACCATCATCAAGCAGAACTTATTCAGGGAATGCAGAGTTGGTACAACATTCACAAATCAGTAAATGTGATTCACCATATAAACAAAATGAAAGACAAAAACCACATAATCATATAAGTAGATGCAAAAAAAGCACTTGATAAAATCCAATTCCTATTTATGATAAAAACTCTCAGCAAAGTGGAAATAGAGGGATCATGCACTATATTTTGATCATACTGGCCAAACAATTTTTTGTAGGATTTTGGGGAGTTGTTTCACTTCAGTGATATATCTGGAAACTGTGCCTCTGCCCTTCTAACCTGAAGAGAGCATGTTTGTCATCAAATGGTTTTAGACCTGGGTACTAGGGGTCCCCTTTCTGGGACTTGCCTCCTGACTTCCCTGAAGAATACGGACAATCATGTCAGAGAAGGTTCTGTGCCTGCAGAAAAATTTGTAAGCTTGGACTATCTTCAAAAGTTCTTAGCAATACATGGAAACAGAGAACTTTTAGTAAAATAGGTAGTTTCTCAAATTAAGCCTTTTTCAAAGAAAGAAATATAATGAATATAAAATCTATTGGTCATGCCTGAGATGAGAATCACAATCCAGCTCCCCACATTTTGCGAGGAGCTGAGGGAGCATGACAGAATGCGTTAAAACACCAATCATGCCCAGCAGGTGATTTTGAGACTGACATCCTTGAAATCTAGTGAGAATACAAGTTGATATAAATTATGGGCTAAACTGTGCTTTACAGAGGAGTGCTAAAATTATTTAACTTTAGAACAGAGTGCCAGAGGAGAGGGAAGATCATGCAGGCTAAAAGCTTCCCACAGGGGCTGGGCTTTGAGGGAAGTATACAAGTGTGAGGAATAGGAGAGGCATGGCTTGGAAACAGGGTCTGACGAAAGAGCAATGCGCTGGGCTGGTGGTAGTCTTGCCATTCACATAAGTACAGCAATGATGGGAGTTGTGCGTGGGTCCAATGTCTGGCATTGTGTGTTGGATGGCCCACCCACAAAAGCTGTGTCTTCCTAGATGCTTTCTGTAGCCTTCTACTTTCTCCAGAACAAAACAAAACTAATGCCACCACAAATACTGCAAAAAAAATTTCTCTACCAACAGGATTGGTAGCAGGTGGAGAATCCAGGCTCCTGCCAAAGGAACCTGCAAGGACAAATGTTTATAAGAATGCATCTGGCTAAACAGTTGTTATTTCCCATGAGGAGCAAAAGATTGAGAACAAATGACAGCAGGGCATACAGCATGCCTCTCTGTAAGTGTGTGCATGCCATGTATGCATATGTTTGCATGTGGTGGATGTGTGTATATGTGCATATAAATAATGTATGTCTGTGTTGTTAATGTGTGATGTGTTGTAGTATATCTATATGTCCATATGCATTCAGTATGTATACTTGAGGTGTGTATACTTGTATATAAGTGTGTGGGTGTGGGGGGACCCACGTTTCCCTCCCTCCCCTAGAACCTGCTTGAACTTCCTCATTCTTGACTCTCTAACAGACAGAAGGAGATTTGGGGCACTGTCCCATTCCCTTTTCTGCTTTTGGGTGCACCAAATGTCCCTGTTGTGCCCACTGACCACCTATGGGGACCGTACCTCTGATTGGTTTTCTCTCCAGTGGCTAGAGGGGGCCTGTGTTCCCCCAGAAAGGCAGGAAGGCAGAGGAAGTGACTTTGATGGATTGCATTGCACTGGAGACCCTGTGCTGGCAGAAGAGAGAGGCTGCCACTCTGGAGCATGAACCTCTATCCAGGGTTTGTTCTGATGAGATAATTTTTCTCATTAACCTTAATAACTCTCAGCTGGATCTGTTTGCGATAATGGAACTGTTTTTCCCTTCCTGTCTTCTTTCTACACTTCCAAGGTAGGAGAACTTGTAGCCTCGTAGTAGCCTATAGCTACCCAGCTGCTGAGTAGTCAGTTTGCCAGCTTCTAGAGCCCTGGACCAAACTGGAGGAAGCAGCTCAACAGTCTCTCTCTTCAGTACACTGGATTTTCTTAGGCACAAAGCTCTTAACAATTACAGACCAAGTGTTGGAGGGAGTGGGAGATTTAAAGATTTAAGAAACCCATGAGGGCGCAGGTGGTGCTTATCTGCTCCCACTCGCATCTCACCACAATTAACTTGCAGCAAAACCCAGTTAGCTGCTTCGGCTCTTTATAGTCTCCACTTGTTTCAGAGAGGCTATCCTCTGTCCCAGTTGTTCCAGAGCTGGAAAAGTAGTAGTATATAGGACATTCAGAATCATTCTTGGGGTGTCTTCCCCAGAACACTTTCTCTCCTCCCCAGTTAAAATGAATTTGTATATTGTGTACACACTTCTTTTACAGCATTTATTACTATCAGTTAGTTGTACCCTTTATTCCAGTCTTTTCCCTTGGTAGGCTGTGGGTACTTTGAGACAGCAGGTTGTATTTTTCATCTTTGTTTCCTCAATTATTAATACAGTGTCTGCCACAAAATAAGCACTTGATAAATGTTTTGTGACTTTTGATATATATTTATAAGACAAAAATTAGGAAGTACATAGAATGCTTCATGAAATTCAATTTCAAGGAAAAGTTAACAAAGGTACATTTTATCTGTTTGGGGCCTAAGTCTTGACCCTCATACATGCTCATCTAGACACTGAGTATCTTCCCAGAGTTTCTCATAAGGGAGAGAGGCCAGGGAAAGTTGATATATTGAGGCACTTAGTCTATTATCACGAGTAATTACAAGGATAAGGCCCCATCATTTAACATAATAACAAAGTAAATACTTTTATGAAAACCCAACACAATATAACTATGTTGACTATGAGATAAGTAATTTTTTTTGTTTTTTAATTATTTTTTTCATCCTCACCCAAGGACATTTTCATTGTATTTTTCCGTTACCATTTATCCCATTATATCACCCTCCCCTCTACAATCACCACATTGTTGTCCATGTCCATGAGTCATTTTTCCTTTTTCCTCAATCCCTCTACCCCCCAAAGCCCCAGAAATGTCCACATGGTCTCCATCTATCAGTCTGTTCTTATTTTGCTTGTTAGTTCAGTTTGTTCATTAAATTCCACATAAGAGTAAAATCATATGGTATTTGCCTTTCTCCGACCGGCTCATTTCACTTAGCATAGTGTTCTCCAGGTCCATCCATGCTGTTGCAAAGGAATTTATAAGGTCTGTACAGATAGTATCCAGTCATGTAATGTAAAAATAGAGGCATTTATTGAAGAAGATACAAGAAATATTGTGCATAGGAAGATGCTTTAGTCCCCTTCTAAGTGGGCACCTTGGGACCTCACACAGTTCTCCCAGAACTTCTTTCCCTGTTCACAAACAGCAAAATCCTTTGCTGGTATCACCATCAGCTGCCCCATTGCATTTTCCTCAATCTTATCATTCAGTTATTTTGAATGTGGCAGCCACACAGTACACGTGCTCACTCAAAGGCATATACTGCCCCAACTGACTAATACAGTGAAATTATTATTGTCCATGCATGCAGATTCCAGTCCACCCTCCTTGGCTGTCAGTTTACATTGATGTTGTGCAATCCACTCTCATTATGTTAACAATGGCTGGACTTTTTTTGGACAGACCACATATACAAGAATTGTTTTTTAAATAATTCAAAATATACCACAAGAAGTATGACTCAGATATAAGACACAAGTGAAATTATGAGCTCTACCTAAAACATAGAAACAAACACAGGGAAGCTGCCAAAATAAGGAGACAAAGAGACATGACCCTAATGAAAGTACAGATCAAAACTCAAGAAAAAGAACTAAACAAAATGGAGATAAACTGTGTATCAGATGCAAAGTTTAAAACACTGGTTATAAGGATGCTAAAGGAACTTGGTGAGGACCTCAACAAAATCAAGAAGGTACAGAAAGAAACAAAGAGTACACTAGTTAAACTATAGTACAATTTATACAGAAACAACAATAGAATGGATGAAGCCAAGAATCAAATAAAAGATTTAGAACATAAGGAAGCAAAAAAAAAACTAATTAGAAGAATAAGAAGAAAAAAGAATAAACAAAACAAAACAAAACCAAGGATAGTTTAAGCAGCCTCTGGGACAACTTCAAGTGTTCCCACATTCTCATTCTTGGGCTGCCAAAAGGAGAGAGAAAGAGCAAGACATTGGAATTCTACTTGAAAATATCATGAAAGAAAAATCCCCTAATTTGGTGAAGGAAATAAATATGCAACTCCAGGAAACACAGAATGTTCCAAACAAGATGGATGCAAAGAGGCCTACTCCAAGACACAACATAATGAAATGTCAAAGGTTAACGATAAAGAGAGGCTCTTAAAAGCAGCAAGAGGAAACCAGTTAGTTATCTACAGGGAATTTCCCATAAGACTGTCAGCTGATTTCTCAAAAGAAACTTTTCAGGCTAGAGGGGATTGGCAAGAAATATTCAAAGTCATGAAAAGCAGGGACCTATAGCCAAGATTGCTCTACCCAGCAAAGATGTCATTTAGAGTCGAAGAGTAGATAAAGATCTTCCCAGACAAGAAAAAACTAAAGGAGTTCATCATCACCAAACCATTACTATATGAAATGTTAAAGAGATTTGTTTAAGAAAAAGAAGATCAAAGCTATGAACAATAAAATGGCAGTAAATACATATCAAACATCAATTGAATCTAAAAAAACAAACTAAGCAAACAAGAAGAACAGAGACAGAATCACTGACGTGCAGAGAGTTTTAGATAGGAGGGGTGTGTGGGGGAATGGGTGAAGAGGTGAGGGAATGAAGAAGTACAAATAGGTAGTTACAGAATAGCCATGGGGATTCATAGCAAATGGAGTAGCCAAAGAATTTATATCCATGACCCACGGGCATGAACAATGATGGGGGGATTGCCTGAGAAAGTGGGAAACTGTGGGCAGAGAGAGAAAAATTGAGACAACTGTAATAGCATACTCAATAAAAATATAATTTAAAAATGACTACCATTCATGTATATCTCCATGAATTTACACATAAGTAAAGTTACCAATTATACCAAAATTTTAAAATCTATCTCCCTCATAAATATGATGCTAAGATAGAAGCTTTTCTCGACTCCTAGTCCCTGAACGGATCCCCAACCCCTCCCCACCACATATACCTTCTCTCCTTTTCCCTCTCAATCAGGCATAAGCCATTCAATAGCCTTTGCTTATAAGCTTACAGTCAATTTGGAAAAATGTCATTTTCTTCTGAGAAGTGAAATGTTATATGAAGATCTCTTGATTTGTTTTTTTTTAATTTTATTTTAATTGTTGTTTAAGTACAATTTTCTATCTTTTACTCCAATCCCAGCCCACCTACTGGCCCTCCCCACCTCCCTCCCATTTCCATGCACCCCTAGTTTTTGTCCATGTGTCCTTTATACTTGTTTCTGTAAACCCTTCCTGTTTGCCCCTGAAATTCCCCTGAAATTCCCTCCCCTCTCCTTTTTTGACACTATCAACCTGTTCTCTATTTCAGTGTCTTTGGTTATATTTTGCTTGTTTCTTTGTTTTGTTGATTAGGTTCCTCTTAAAGGTGAGATCAGATGGTATTTGTCTTTTACTACGTGGCTTATTTCACTTAGCATAATGATTTCCAGTTCCATCCATGCTGTTGCAAAGGATAGGAGTTCCTTCTTTCTTTCTGCTTCATAGAATTTCATTGTGTAAATGTACCATAGTTTTTTGATCCATTCATTTACTGATGGGCACCTAGGTTGCTTCCAACACTTGGCTATTGTAAATTGTGCTGCTATGAACATTTGGGTGCATAGGTCCTTTTGGATTGGTGTTTCAGGGTTCTTAGGATATAATCCTAGCAGTGGAATTGCTAGGTCAAAAGACAGATCCATTTCTAGTTTTTCAGATTCTGAGAAAATTCCATAGTGTTTTCCTTAGTGGTTGTACCAGTCTGCAATGCCACCAATAGTGTACTAGGGTCCCTTTTTTCTCCACAATCTCTCTAAAACTTATTATTTGTTGCTTTGTTTATGATGGCCATTCTGACTGATGTGAAGGGGTATCTCATTGTGGTTTTAACTTGCATGTCTCTGATAGCTAGCGATATTGAGCATCTTTTCATGTGTCTGTGCATCCTCTGTATGTCCTCCTTGGAGAAGTGTCTGTTCAAGTCCTTTGCCCATTTTTTCAATTGGGTTGCTTGTCTTCTTAGAGTGGAGTCATGTAAGTTCTTTATATAGTTTGGAGATCAAACCCTTGTCTGATGTATCACTAGCAAATATATTTTCCCATACATTTGGTTCTCTTTATTTTAATACTGTTTTCTTTAGCTGTGCAGAAGCTTTTTTATTTTGATGAAATCCCATTTGTTTATTCTTTCCTTTATGTCCCTTGCTCTAGAGGACATATCAGTAAAACTGTTGCTGCATGAAATATCTGAGATTTTCCTGACTATGTTCTCCTCTAGGACCTTAATAGTGGCATGGCTTATATTTAAATCTTTTATCCACCTTGAATTTTTTTTGTGTGTATGGTGTACGTTGGTGCTCGAGTTTCATTTTTTTGCACATAGCTGTCCAGTTCTCCCAACGCCATTTGTTGAAGAGGCTATTGTTAGCCCATTTTATGTTGCTGCTCCCTTTGTCAAATATTAATTGGCCATAGAGACTTGGGTTTATTTCTGGACTCCATGTTCTGTTCCATTGGTCCATGTGCCTGTTTTTATGCCAGTACCAGGCTGTTTTGATTACAGTGGCCTGGTAATAAAGTTTGGTATCAGGTATTATGATCCCTCCTACTTTGCTCTTCTTTCTCAAAATTGCAGCAGCTTTTGGGGGTCATTTATGGTTCCATATAAATTTTTGAGGTGTTTGTTCTATGTCTGTGAAATATGTCATTGGTACTTCAATAGGTATTGCATTGAATCTGTACATTGCTTTAGGTAGTATGGACATTTTGATGATGTTAATTCTTCTGATCCATGAATATGGTATATCTTTCCATTTGTTTGTGTCTACCTTGATTTCTTTCTTCAGTGTTGTATAGTTTTCTGCATACAGTTCTTTTACCTCCTTGGTTAGATTTATTCCTAGGTATTTTATTTTTTCTTTTTGCTATATTGAATGGGATTTTTTCTTGATTTCTGCTTCTGCTGTTTCATTGTTTGTGTACAAAAATGCCTTTGATTTCTGGATATTGACTTTGTATCCTGTTGTTTTGCCAAATTCATTTATTAGGTCAAACAATTTTTTGGCCAAGTCTATAGGATTTTCTACATACACTATCATGTCATCTGCAAACAATGGCAGTTTTGTTTCCTCTTTTCTGATTTTGATGCCTTTTATTTCCTTTTCTTGTCTGATCACTGTGCCTAAAACTTCCAATACTATGTTGAATAGAAGTGGTGAAAGTGGACAGCCTTGTCTTGTTCCTGATCTTAGTGGAAAAGATTTAAGTTTTTGCCCATTGAGTATGATGTTGGCTGTAGGTCTCTCATACATGGCCTTTGTTATGTTGAGGAATGCTCCCTCTATTCCCACTTTGATGAGTGTTTTTATCATAAATGGGTGCTCTACCTTATCAAATGCTTTTTCTGCATCTATTGATATGATCATGTGATTTTTGTCTTTGCTTTTGTTTATGTGATTAAACAAAATATAAAAATATTGCAGTCAATTATGTGAATATAGGATGGTTTAGAATATTGAACCATCCTTGCATCCCTGGGATGAATCCCACTTGGTCATGGTGTATGATCTTTTTTTGTATTGTTGGATGAGGTTTGCCAATATTTTATTGAGGATTTTAGTGTCTATGTTCATCAGCGATATTGGCCCGAAGTTTTTTTTTTTTTATTTTGCTGTGTCTTTGTCTGGTTTTGGGATTAGGATGATGCTGGCTTCATAAAAATAATTTGGGAGTCTTCTATCATTCTGAATTTTTTGGAATAGTCTGTGAAGGATGGGGGTCAGCTCTTCCTTAAATGCTTTGTAGAATTCTCCTATGAAACCATCTGGACCTGGACTTTTGTGTGTCGGGTGTTTTTTGATTACTGCATCAATTTCATCTGCTGTTATTGGTCTGTTCAGGCTTTCTGCTTCTTCTTTATTGATTTTTGGAAGATTATATTTTTCTGGAAATTTTTCCATTTCATCTAGGTTTTCAAATTTCTTGGCATACAGTTCTTCATAGTAATTTCTTACAATTCTTTGTATTTTTGTGGTATCAGTTGTAATCTCTCTTCTTTCATTTCTGATTGTGTTTATTTCGGTCTTCTTTCTTTTTTTCTTGATGAGTCTGCTTAAAGGCTTGTCAATTTTGTTTATCTTTTCAAAGAACCAGCTCCTGGATTCATTGACCCTTAGAATTGTGCTTTTAGTCTCTATGTCATTTAATTCTGCTCTGATCTTGGTTATTTCCTTCCTTCTACTTGCTCTGGGCTGTCTTTGTTGTTGTTCCTTGAATTCTTGTAGGCATAGGGTTAGGTTGTTTGTTTGAAATGTTTCTATCTTTTTTAGGTAGGCCTGTATCACTATGAACTTCCTTCTCAGGACTTCCTTGGCTGTATCCCATAAATTTTGGGTTGTTGTAAGTTAATTTTCATTTGTTTCCAGAAACTTTTCGATTTCTTCCCTAATTTCATTCTTGACCCATTCATTGTTTAATAGCATGCTATTTAATGTCCATGAGTTTGAGTGTTTTGGGTTTTTTCCCTTGGGGTTGGTTTCTAGTTTCAGTCCCTTGTGGTCTGAGAAAATGCTTAGTATGATTTCAATTTTCTTGAATTTGTGGAGGCTTGCTTTGTGTCCTATCATGTGGTCTATCTTTGAAAATGTTCCATGTGCATTTGAAAAGAATGTGTATTTAGCTTCTTTGGGATGAATCATCAGTTAAGTCCATTTCATCTAGGGTATTGTTCAATGCCACAATATCTTTGTTGATATTTTGCTCTTGATGATTTGTAACCTCAGGAACTCTCCAGGTGATATCTAACAGTGACCCTCAATGCAGAGGGCAAGAAGAGACTGAAGGAAGAAGTAAAATATTCCAGATTGGTAGGTGGCAGGTTGGGTGGCAAATCCAGTAGATCTCCATATCAGCCTGGCAGAAATTTAAAAGTTTAGGTAGAGGCCTTAACTGGGTTTAGCCATGTATGCTGTCCAGGTGATTTCAACATTACTCTGTCAAGGCTGCGTCCTCAAAATTGTTCCCACTGTAGGAAAAGTAGACAGAAGATACATTTCAATGGCAGGGACAAGAATATGGTGCCTCTGATTACCAGGACCAGCTTATTAGTCTACTGGGGATCACATCCACCCAGTGACTTCCTCCAACAGCTTTCTAGGAACTCTTATCTGTGCAGAATGTGGGGAAGTGTTAGTTGATAGCTGCTATAGGGTTGCAGCCAATGTTGATGTTCAAGGAAAAACTAAGACCAAAGGGAGAGGGATGAGGAGTGGTTCTCAAACTTTGTGAATGGGCTGTTGCTGATGCTGCTGGTTCTGAGCCTGGCAGCTAAATAGGAACATGATCTCAGAAAAACTCCAGGTTACTTCAAAATTATTGGAACTGGGAGAGGAATCGTGGGCATTACTTGAATTACAGAGAACTTAAAGCCATAAAAAGATTTTACAAACCATCTAGTCCGCACATTCATTTATAAACAAAGAAAAAACAAGGATCCAGAGAGGAAGATTGACATCATTTTACAAATAAATGACTCAATATTACACCAAGAGAGACATGTAGTTGGTCATGATGCTAACTGAGACCACCCAAGTGGCTGTTTCCCCTACTAAAGGTGTTATAAAGGTGTAGCAATATACACAGTAGAAATAAGAAGTTAACACTTGTTCTTCATCTAAGGATTCTAGCTCCTGAACTCAACCTGAGAAAAATTATGTTCCAGTTATTCTCCATGAAATGATGTCTTTCTACTACACACCAGGCAGTCTGCCAGGTCCTAGGGATGGAGCTCACATTCTAGTAGAGGAGACAGACACATTTTTGACAATATGTTTAGAGTTGGCAAAGAGAAGTTGTCAAAGAGGTTGGCCTCCAGCTTTCTATGAGCACAGACCTATGTATTATTGTTGAGCAGCAGAAGCTGAAAAAACTGCAAAGAAAAGAAATACCCTTCAAATGTGTCCCAGTCTTTTGCAAACAGAGATGCATCTAAAGTCAATGTCAATGCAAATTATTATGCTGTTGGTTAATGCTTTGAGAAAGCCTGGCAAATTCCAGCCAGAGCTAATTTCTTGTCTTCTGCTTTCTTCACATATCTTTCAACCTCTCTCACCCTCAGTTTTTTGTCTAGCTAATGAGGTGAGGATTTAACAAAATGAGATAATGAGAGTAAATGCCTCACATAGGGCACGGCATGTGGAAGACATGAAATAAAGTTGCCACTTATTCCAAAGTGAGAGAAAGAGTTTAGACTAATTACAGATATACTTTAACTTTTAATGTTTTACCTCTGTGCTAGGAAATTACTAACATTATTATCTCCATTTTGCTAATAAAACATAAAAGTTCAGGATTGTGATGTGGATCATAAATTCAAACCAAAGCTGCCAAAAACTGAATTTGTTTTCCTAATGATGCATTCTTAATTATATGTTAGCCTTGGAAAAAAAAGACTGTTACCTGATGCAAGGAATGACTATACCTATAATACTTTTCTTTTGATGTTGTGGTTCATTATCACTTCAAATTTGTTAACATTATTTCATTAGACAAGAGTTAACAACTGGATTTGTGGCAAATTGCTATAGTTCTTACCACCCCTTTTTATCTTACACTTAGTCTGCTGCATTCATTTATATCACCTGTCTCTTTGCTTTGGCATCTGAACTTTGGCTCTTGAGTGTTCCTTTTACATTTCTTCTAGCAAAGGAGCCCTAATATATCTACACAAAGTCTATACAGGTAAGTTCTTAGCAGCTTTACTCAAATAGCAAAACAAAACAAAAATAATGGAAATAACCCAAATGTTCATTAACAAGTGACTAATTTTATTAAGTAGTGGTATATCCATAAAATGGAATTTAGTAGCACTACAATGAAATTAGCTACCAATATATGCAAGAATATGGATGAAAACATTACAATGAGTGAAGTAAACCAGACACAAAGAACACATGATGCATGATTCAATTTGTACAATAGTCAAGAACTGCAGTTTTACAGCTAAACAAATCTATAGTGACAGAGAACAGATCAATGGTTGCCTGGGGTCAGAAAGTGGAGCAGGTAGAAGAGCTGAACTTAAGAGACATGGGAAACTTTGGGGGTAATGAAAATATTCTATATCTTGATTGTTGTGGTGGTTACACAAATGTATATATTTGTTAAAACATACGGGTGCACTAAATTATATGTAAATTGTACTGCAATTAAATTAATTTAAAAAATTGGCTGTTGCTTTTTTCTAGCAGAAGGATGAATAACAGCACAAGACCTTTGTTAAAGGAAAATAGCAGGTAACAAGATAAGGTTAAACTATACCCACTTTGCAAATGTGCTGAGGGCTGAATGATGGCAAGCTTCCTTGCATCTCTGAAAATATTTGTAAGGGATATTTTCCAAGGCCTGAAGTTGAAGAATTCTAGTCCTAAAATTCTGGTTTGTTTCACTGCGAGAAGAAAAGAAAGCAACTTAAGAAACATAAAAAGCTTACACCTTAGTGGAAAACATATTTAAAGTGATGACATTCCAACTTAAGCCAATGATGGCAAAGGACTGAGTAAAGAAGTGACAGAAAAACATGAACAAATGAATTGAAAAGGCAGCTGGTATTAAAAGAAAGAAAATCATATTATTCTTGACTTTAAATAAAGACAAAAATTCCCCCATTCCTTGTATTTCTAAATGAAGACATAAGACTGGGTTAAGGAATCTAGTTTTCTAAACAAGCCAGACAATATGTGGCCCAAACACCACAAAAAATAAACAAACAAATAAATAAATCCAAAATTGACAAGTATTCCACATCGGAGCTTTTATTTGTGATATTTCATCTGGAAATTGACATCTTGTCAAGTTGCAAATAATAGAGGAAACTTATAGATTAGTTAATGGAAATCTAGACAGTTTGTGTGTAATACCTGAAACTCACCCACAATACTTTATTGTATTGATAATTCACATAAATCCTCCAGTGCAGTAACTGGCACAGAGTGGGAGATAAGTAAATCTTTGTTAGAAGAAAGAGAGGAAAAAAGATAGAAAATGAAAAACCGTAATTTAAGTTTTAGCTGAATCTATGACGTCTGTCCCGAAAGAATCCAGCCAAGTACTATGAAAAATGGAGACATTTACTGAAGAAGATACAAGAAACATTGTACATAAGACAATGACTACTCAGTTCCCTTTAAAGTAGGCACCTTGGGACACCACACAGTTCTCCCAGTGTCTCTTCCACTGTTCCAAATATTCTGTAAAATCCTTTGTTAGGACTGCCACCAGCTTCCCTTCACATTTTCCTGAATCTCATTGACGGTCTGAAATTTCTTGCCTTTCAAAAGTTATTTTAGTTTTTGGAAAACTCAGACTTTTCAGGGTGCCAGATCTGGGCTATAGGGGGGATGAATCAGCTGGATAATTTGATGTTTCACCAAAAACTCTGTACAAGACGTGATACATGAATAGGTGTATTGTCATGATGAAGGTGCCAATCACCAGTTGCCTATAGCTGTGGCCACTTTCATCCTATTGCATCTCTCAACTGTTAAAGAACATTGAGATAGCATCCTTATTAATTGTTTGGCCTGGAGTGGCACACTCATGATGGACAATGCCTTCCCAATCAAAAACACAATTAGTGTGATTTTGATATTGCTGTGACTTTGGAGTGCCTTATTTGGGCATGCAGAACCAGGTGACTTCCATTGGGACAACTGGGTCTTCATTTCTGGATCATAGCCATAGACCCATCATTCATCTTTTTTTAAAAAAATCATCTCTTTTTTAAAGGTTTTATTTATTTATTTTTAGAGAGGGAAGGGAGGGAGGGAGAAAGAGAAAGAGAGAGAAACATCAATGTGTGGTTGCTGGGGGCTGTGGCCTGCAACCCAAGCATGTGCCCTGCCTGGGAATTGAACCTGCGGTGCTTTGATTTACAGCCCGCACTCAATCCACTGAGCTATGCCAGCCAGGGCCCATCATTCATCTTTGGTTAGAGCCTTCTTGAGGACATCTGGTTCATTGGTAGCAGTTTGAACCAAGTCATTAGTAACTGCAGCACAATTTCCTTCTGCTCTAGTAGCAGAAGCCATGGAACAAATTTTGCCACAACACGTTTCATGCCAAGATCCTGCATTACAATCTCAGACACAGTACTTTTCAAAATCCCCAGATCAGCTTCTCAGTTCTTGCACTGTCAATCACTTGATCTTTGTTGACTACAACTGGTACATGTTCAACATTCTCAGATGTTCCACTTGTTGGAAGCCTTCCAGAATGTGGATCACTTTCAACAGATTCTCAACCATCTTTGAGACATTTGCATCACACTTTTATTTGCACTGCACTCATTGCGCTGACACTGAAAGTCTTCTGAACCATCCAAATAGTTTCTGCGGAGGAATGTTCAAGCTTAACAGGAAATTTGGTTCAGAACTGTTGCCTTACTCACTCAATCATTTTGAATTTGACAGCCACACAGAACACATGTTCATCCAATGCTGTCTATCACCCCACTAACTAGTACAGTGAAGTTGTCATTGTTCACACATGTGCATTTCAGTCTGCTCTTCTTGGCTGCCATGTTACATCGATATAACACAAACCATTCTCTTTATATCAACAACGCTGGGCTTTTTCTGGACAGACCTCATATACCTGAAGACCGAAAAAAAGTATTCGTAAAAAGTTTAATAAGTAAAATACAATAACATATTTTCATTTCCTTCATACCCTCCACCCTCACAAAATAATCTACTGATTAGTGAGTTCAAACATATATTTAATTTCAGAAACCCATTATTATATGAAATATATAAATAGGGATGGATGCTGAGAATGGATTTCTACCTCAGCATTTCTCCCTCAGCAAACTCTGGGTAAGGAAGGAAGAAACATGCATAAATTGCTCGGTGGATGTCATGCCCTCATCTAAGAACGTGGCTTCAGGAATAGGAAAAGGGCCATGATTATTGAGTAGCCATGGCAGTTCAACTGAAGGATGATCAATGGACTTCAACTCAGATACACAATTTGATTGACAGAAGGTAATTCCCATTCAAGCTAGTGGTGGGAGTTGAATTGGATTCATGATGTTATTGATAGAAAGTGAAAAAGAGTGAGTCTTCCTAAATGAGAAAGAATAATCTCTTTGGTGAGTCCATCCTTTTAGCTTGTGTTCTTTTGATAGTTGATAATATAGAAGTTTGCCTTTAGAAATATTTTTCAGTTTAGATTCCTATCAATGTTCTTTGTTGGTATTACTTAGTATGTTTTCTCAAAAGAAGGCTAGAAATTGCCTTCCTTCCTCCAAGAGAGAGTAGTGAACATTATAAATGTTTTCTGCCAAAGGCATAGAGCCTCAGATAAGTAATCTCATCTTTCACCTATGATAAATAAGCTATTAAAAATCAAAAAAATAAAAGGTAACAGTTAGAATGTTTGAAATGCACAAATGTTGTGAAAACATCATTTGTGAGGCCATGAGTTGTCCCTATTGTTTAGCCAGAACACTAAAGTCCTCTCTGTTTATATTTTTGTTTGGGGATTTTTCTCTACCACAGGCTGAAGTGCTTTGTGCGTGAGACTGAAAAGCTGCCAGGACTAGTCCATCTGGCTGGCCAAATAGACCGTGCTCACTGGAGCATTGCCAGATATATGTCAGTAGACAGTTTCATTTCTGGACAGTTTAAGTGCTCAGTTGCTTTCTCAGTTCAGTAGAAACCACATTTCTGTTTTCCAGAAATGCTTCCAATTTGCCTGAGTGTCATCAGCTACTCTTGCCTTCTATAATCTTGGTCCCAGTCTCTGGAGATCACCCAGCTCAAGAGTGCAGTCTCTCCTTTCTATCAAATCCAAAGCAGTGAAATGAGTTTGATGAAAACATTTATGCCAAGTGAAAAATCACTGCTACATTTGATTACATGTATCTGACCTTAAACAATCTTTGTAGCCACAGTAGTCATTTTGGTTAAGTAATTTAGTTTAAATTGCTTAATAAAGAAATAAAATTTCATAGAATTCCCTAGATTAATTTGCACTTATACTTAAGAGCATCAACATTTATAATCACTTTAAAGAGGAAATAGGCCTAAAATATTTTATAGTTTGCAGTGAAACATAATTGGTTTCATTTGGGCTAAAACAGGAAATATAGAGAGATCTGATATATTTTTAATCTCCCACATCTTAAGACAATAATGGACATTTAATCTTTGTGAGGCACTGAGTTACTGACTTGAAATTGCAGAAAGTGTGAATTTCCAAGGTGAATTGGCTGATTTCTCCCTGTTCTTACCTTTAGGGAAAGACATTAGGCAGAGCTAAATTGAAGCAGAAATTCACAGGTAGGGTTGATCTACACATCAAGAGTAGGTGATGGGTGCCAGGACCAAAAGGGTCTGCTCTTGCCAGCCTTTGTACTTGCTATCTACCCAGGCCTTTCACTCCACTTTTTCACCTGAAGAATGTTTTAAATGAGAGTCTCAGGATTACATTTGAGTATTTAAGGAGACTCTGTCTGAGGTATAGAGAAGGGATTTAATGGGAAATAGGGAGACAGGAGGAACATTTTTTAGCTCATGTGCCTATCACACTCAGTGATCCTGAGATTCTTAATTAAGACAGAAGAATAGAAATGAAAGAGAAAAAGAAATTCTAGAGGCAATATAAAAGGACTTGGTGATCAATTGGGCAAAGATGGAAGGAAGAGAGAATGAGGGAATGAGAGAAAGCAAGGATAACTGACAGGCTTCTGCCTAGGGTGACAGCTAGTCACTCACACATCCAAGTTTTTCTGAAGCTGTATTGGCTAATGCCTGCAGCGCCATCTTGTTATTCTAGTGTGTCCCAGTTTGGTAGGAACATATATACGGTCATCCTAGTAGAAGAGTGAATGGCAATTATAGGGAGGAGATGGGTTGAAGGGAGATTTTGATATATGTGAAATGCCTGTGATACAATTGTATTTATTCACTCATCTTCAAACTCTCTTGACCATCTAATCTAATCCTTTAACCTTTCCCCAACCCATTTCTGATCCCCCTTACAATCCCCTTTAAGATTTTTGTTTAATCTTAACATGTAACACCTTCTATCATACTGTATAATTAACTTATTTATTATGTTTGTTGAGCATTTCCTATTATGTGCTATGATGGAAACACCTAGCAGATAAGGATCTTGGTCTCTTCTGTTCATTGATGCATTTCCAAGTACTTAAAATAGTGCCTGTTATTCAGTAGGTGATCAATGAATATTTTTGAATGAATGAATGAGTGAATTGAATAAAATCAACAAATATGTATTGAATGTCTACTGGTTTGTTTGTTTTTTTTGGAATCTGACCCCTATGGTTTTATTTTTTTAATATATTTTATTGATTATGCTATTACAGTTGTCCCATTCCCCCCTTCACTCTCCTCCACCCTGTACACACCCTCCCACCCACATTCCCCCTCTTTAGTTCATGTCCATGTGTCATACTTATAAGTTCTTTGTCTTCTACATTTCCCATACTATTCTTACCCTCCTGCTGTCTATTTTCTACCTACATCTATGCTACTTATTCTCTGCACCTTTTCTCCCTCTCTCCTCCTCCCACTCCCCTGTTGCTAACTCTTATTTAGAATGGAAGGGCAAATAAAGTGCTTCCCAGATAAGGTCAAGTTCAAGGAGTTCATCATCACCAAGCCCTTTTTATATGAAATGTTAAAGGGACTGACTTATCTAAGAAAAAGAAGATAAAAACCATGTACAGTAAAATGACAGAAAACTCACAATTATTAACAACCACACCTAAAACAAAAGCAAAAACAAACTAAGCAAACAACCAGAACAGGAACAGAACCACAGAAATGGAGATCACATGGAGGGTTAGCAACAGGGCAGTGGGAGGAGGCGAGAGGGGGGAAACCTACTGTTTTTTGAGCTCATATGCCTGTCTTAGTCAGAGATATTCAATAGACTCCAAGATGTTCAAATAAAGTGAATATACATAATTCTGAGGCTCAATAGAAGGTCTGGATTAGAGTCATAAAAGTGTGTGTATTTGAAAGCAGATCATGTTTGAGCTATGACATGATTAATACCACGTAGTGAAATCACTTTAAGTTAGATAAGAGGAGGACTCAGGACTGAGCCTAGAGATTTAACAATTAGGGGAAAATGTGGAAAAAGAAAGACAAAGAAACTGAGTAGAAGTGGCCAATGTAATAAGCAAAATCAAAAAGGATAGTTTTATGAAAACTTAGGGGAAATAAAAAGAATTTTTATAAGAAGGAGCTTGTCAAAAGTATGAAATAAGCCACATTATTCAAGTAAAACCAGAATTGCCATCAAATTTATTAGAAAAAATGGTTGCTATGGAATGGATTGTTGCCCTAACAATTGAAGCCCTAACCCCTAGTGTGACTGTATTGGGAGACAGGGCCTTGAAAAAGGTAACTGAGGTTAAGTAAATTCGGAAGGTGGGGGATGGGGACGTTAACCCAGAAGGACTCGTGTCCTTATAAAAAGACACCAGGGTTGCAGACACACAGAGGAAAGGCCATGTGAGGACACAGAAAAGGTAGCCACCTGTAAACCAAGGAGAGCAGTTTCAGGAGAAACCAACTCTGTCAACACTTTGATCTTGGACTTCTAATCTCCAGAACTGTGAGAAAATAAATTTCTGTTGTTTTGAGGCATGCCGTCTGTGGTCATTTGTTACAGAAACCTTACCAGACTAATACAACAGTTATTATTAACATTGCAATAGTAACATTTTCAGAAGTAGTAAAAGCTGATAACATAGAGCAGCAGAGTAGGGGATGAAATTGAAGGTGTGCATAATCCCTTTCATATGAAATTGTAGCTAAACAAGAAGAAATAATCCAGGAACAAGAGAGGCTGTGGAGAAACCCCAGGAGAGCCACCTTTAAAATGTGGTTACCATAAATTTCCAAGAGACAAGCTGATCATCTTCACACTATAATATGCACAATTATGCATACTGATTAGAGCATATTTCTTTGTTTTGTGACTGAAAGAAATCTTGGGAAAGTTTTTAATTTGAACCAGACAGAAGAATCTTACAAGGACATTAGCAATAAAGTTGCAACTCTTTGGGTGGAATTTTAGGGTCACTAAATTAGCTAAACCTTCCACTACAAATTCTATCATGTTGATGCTATGTCCCAAGCTGTATGGTTAGAGTTGTTAGAAGTCATCTCTCATAAATTTTAAATATGCTGTGTTGGGGACTGCCCTGCCTGGTCTCAGGAAGCTATGACCCCCTGTGACTTAGGCTGAGTGAGAGGCCTCTGGATCAGGAGCCACTTAGGAGACAAAAACTTATTCCCCTGGCACAAACGCTCCCTGTTCTGTGCCTGGCCTTTAAATGCTAGATCAGTTACCAATGACGGGTAAGACTCCTCAGGGAGGGGCAACCTAAACCAGGTTCTGATCACTGTAAAGGCCTCTGGGAAGAGACTCACGAGACTGTGGAAATAAATGAAGGGGTTGTGGAAAGGAAGGTGTGATTGGCATCTACCCCTGCCCCCTCTTAGCCTGAGTCTTTGTACTCAGATGTGAGAAATCCAAGTCTCCTTGCTGCCTCTGTCTCCAGCCCTTCTCAGGGCTTAGCAAACAGCCTAAAGGGGCAGCTCAGACTGGAGACAGCGGACCCCCGGGGTAATCAGGTCTGGGACAAAGAATATGCAAGATTCTGTGAGATCTGTTTGCTAACGGATGTTATTAACTTGGAATTTGAAGGCACAGACAGGAAAGCTTTGGAACCTGTAGTCCTTTCATATGTTAAAACTCCAATCTCTGTCCAGAACCACAGCAGGAGTTTGTTGGCATGTTTGTAAGTTACCTGTTCCCTTTGATCTTTTCTGCCAGACTGTGAATCCACAAACTGTGTCTACTTTCTCAATAAAAACCCACTGGTTCAAAGGAAGAGGCTCTCCCCACTATGGGGGTTAGCCTGGAGCGCTCACCGACTTGCAGAGTGGCCACTCCATTTCTTGACTTCCCTGTAGAAAACTGTTTCTGTGCATGATTATTTCTCGTGTTTCGACAAGCCATTCGCAATGTGTTATGCGTGTCCATAGCCGGCTGAGGGAGCCGGGATCTGCACACTTCAGTCAGTTCGCCGGGTTTTTAAGCGTGTTCATAGCCAGCCATGGAGAGCCAATTTCAGAATCGCTACAGTTGGCGCCCAGACGTGGGGCACTGATTCGTGTTCACAGCCCGCACAGAGAGATCCGGGTTCTGAGCGTTTCGGTTGGAGCCCAAGCCATCACTGCGAACAAACGCCCTTACCGCTTTCCAGGTAAGGGCCAATGGCCCCATTTTTCCTTTATGGATAGGTAAAGAGTGCACTTGGAATTTACAGGGAAGTAAATCTTTTTCCTTTCTAAAGTAGCTCCTCTCTTTTGCGACTGCTTATATTAAACGTAAATAGTAACTAGTTTTCAAGTCTAGGAAAACAAGTCATTTGCCTTGAAAAAAGTGGTCAGGTGATTTATTTTGGCCAAAAAAAGCCGCTGTTCTTGGTGCCTTTCAATGCTCCCTTGCTTTTTTTCCTAGAGTTTATCACTGACAAAAAATCAGAACTGAATTTTTCCTTCAGAGGGCATAGTTTACTCCTATTAATAGAATTTCCCTGAACTGGCACTTTATACTTGTAAAGTAAGTTTGCATTCACTGTGTCTTAATTCCTCTCTCTCACTCAGGGAGTTTGCTCCTGCAGTTAGCTACTCCACACCTCCCCTGTATCATCGATCTCCCATCATAATACACATGCATTTTTAGTCTCTAACACTAAAAACATAGTAATAAAACATGCCTTTTATCCACATTACCCAAGAGCACAGTCCTTTGTCCTCTAATCTTCTCTACAAAACTTTACAAACTCAGTTCTTAGTCTCATCTTGACTTCTTAGATACACATATCATCTCTAAGGTGCTGACTCCTCAGCCTTTCCCCTGGGCCTGAGTCTGGTAAACCCAGACATTCAAAATTAACATATGAACAAAAAGCAAGCCATTGACTTCTCACCTCTAACACAGCTTTTACTATTAAAATTCTACCTAACAATAAACACTTTAATTCACCCAGATGCTCATGACAAATCTTTCTTTTTCCCAATCCACTGCCAAAGTTGTGTTGAATCAACCTTAAAATGAGATACCAATTAAAAATAAACAAACAAAAAAGACAAAACACAAACACACAAAATTTTTACAGTACTCAGAAAGACCTGCAGGGTGGCCAGAGATTAAGATTGCTGCCAAAAATTTTAGAAGGGTTCTCTTACTTTGTGTGTCCCCACTGGTCCTAGTGCAGTTCCCCCACATTCCTATGTGAAGTGTTTATGGATTCACAGAAAGAGTCAAGCTTTGACTGCAGATTCTTTCCAGTCTCCAATTCCCCTCCCTCTCCAAACGTCCCAAGCTGGTCTCCACAGCTGATGTGGCCTCACCACATGTCTGCATTGAAGCTTCTCTGCTGGCCCACTAACAATGTCCAGAGGGGAAAAATGTCTTCAGTATGAATAAGAAGACCAAGCCAGGCTTCTCAGGTCCCCTAGGGCTACCCACTGGCAGCTAGGCTGTGTCAGACAGAGCTGTCTCATGTCCACTTCTTATTCGCACCACAGGGTCCCAGGTATGTTTCTTCTGCCAAGATCTCAGCAGCACCAGCAGCTCCTCTGTGGAACTCGTTTGGGCTGTCACTGAGCACACTAGGTACATCCCCAAGCTTGTTGAGGGGGCAAAGTCTTTCCTGAACATAGAAAGGGCCCAGCTGGACCAGGAGAGTTCTCCAAGCACAAGCCCTTCCAGAGAATGCCTGGACAGGGAGGCGCCCTGCCTGCCTGGCTAAGAGACCGTGCAGCTGATCTGTAAGCAGTTCTGGACTGGGCTTAGGGACAGGGGAAACTCGGAACTCTTGAGACTGTTGCCCTTGCTTTGGGTCACTCAACCCTACTGGCCAGTGAATAGGAGGAACACACACACATCATAAACGCCACTGGCCATGGAGGAAGATTTGAGGTGGCTCTTGATGGTGGCAGGCTGCAGGGGATTGTGAGGTGTACGGGTGTACTGGAGATGATAGCTCAGCGAGCTTAACACTCATTTGGGCATCCAGATCCTCTCCATGCTGTGCAGAGGACTCTACGATGCAAAGGCTTTGATGATGTAAAAGGACTGGCACAACAACTAGACTTTGGGAGGTCAGGTACTTCTCCACCCAGATGCATCTGCTCTGTAATGACTTGCTGCTTGAAGACCAGGTGCAGCCAGGTCCCACCTAGGGTCCAAGGGACCTCCCTGTCCCTTTATTTCCTGCCCACACATGCTAGGGCATCTCCTTGATACATCAGTCCACGCGATGGAAGGACCAGCCATTGATAATGTTATACAACAGGAGTCACGGTTCCCACCAGCAAGAACTTGAACAGGTAGTTGTAGCCCTCAGCCCAGCTGTCCTGAGTCCTCATGTCCATCTTCAGCCTGAGATTCCACCTTCTGCTAACTACCTCCATACCACTAGCATGCTTTGCATGGGTAACTGAAATAGCCTCTGAACCAATATCCTTGCTTCTGCTCTTTGCTCCCTAATATATTCTCTGCATAATATGTAAGATGATATCTTACACATATAAATAATATCAAAACAGTTTTGTGGTAGACATTAGCGCTACCCACTGACCACACTGATTCCTGTCCCTCTGAATAAATGGTAGGATTGCCTTCCTGTGGGTAGGTGGGGTTATGTGGTTTGTTCTGGCTAATAAATGTGAGCAAAATGACACCTGATTAGTGAGTTGGAGCACTCAATTGCTGATTCTAGACCTTCCAGAATATACTCTTTTCCCACTGCCACAGATGCTGGCATGTCCCAGACAGTGGTGACTTCATCAGCTGGGGTTCTAGAGTACAGAAAATGATGGTTACTACTGAGAGCAGAATCCTTAATAAACCCATGATGGGCACACAGTACACTCATGAATGAAGTCTGTAATGCTTTAAGCCTCTGAGATTTTCTTTTGTTACTACTGCATAGCCACCTATCTTAACTGATCTTTTCTCCTGCTTGAAATAATGTCCCATGTGAATGGAGTTCTAACTTATTTTCAATAAAATATAAGTTACTTACTATGGCCTGTATAAGTCCATGTAACTTGTCCCCATTTTACTTCTTTATTCTGATAATCTAAACACACTGTCCGTGTTGCTTCTACTTGCCAAGCCTACTTAAGACTTTTTCTACTCTATGTCTGGAACATTCTCTCCTCAGATCTTCATGCAGGTTTTCTGCTCAATGTCACCCACTTAGAGAGACTCACTTTCTTTAAAATCTGTCCTCCAACTCCTCACTCATATCTCTTGATATTTTAAATTTCTGTATTAGAAAGAGACCAAGTTATGCTGAAGTAACAAAAAAGGAATTTATCAAAACAAAAACTTTATTTTTTTTTGTTCTCACTTTATGTCTAACTGAGGTTAGCGGTGGATCTCTGCTCATTGCCTTAAACAAGGACCCAGGCTAATGGACACTTTATTTTATTACAGACTTTCAAGATCCCTATGGCATGAGGATAAGAGCCATGCCGTGTCTGGCACAACTAATAAAATATGCTGTCTTAAAAGTGACACATGCTACTTCAACTGATCACTGGTCAAAGGGCCCTGACCACAGAGTGTTGTGATGTTGTCCCAGTGGGGAGAAGACTCTTCAATGTCATCCTGGAGGAGAGAAGAATGAGATTATCAGGAAAACCACATTAGTCTATACAGTCTATTAGTCTATATGCTGTATTGATTTTCTACTGCTGCATTAACAATTTGCTACCAACTAAGCCACTTAAAACAACTTTCTTTTATTAGCTCACAGTTCTGCAGGGCAGCAGTTTGGGTGAACTTAATTTCATTCTGTGCTCAGGATATCATAAAATCAAAATCAGGACAGAGCTGGGCTCTTATCTGAAGGGCTTGGAGGAAAAGCCACTTCTAAGCTTATTCAGGTCCTGGATAGAATTCAGTTCCTTGCATTTGTAGGACTGAGGTCCCTGTTCCTTGCTTGCTACTCTCCTCCTAGAGACTGTGTGCATTCCTCTCAGATCTTCAGATGAGCAACCGCATGTCAAGTCCTTCTCATGACCCTCCTAGCCTAATCAGCCTTCTGCTTTTCCACAGGAAACATTTTCACCCTATTGTGCTCTTTTTGCCCCTCTCATTCTTCTCTGTCTTGTTTAATCCTTTCTCTCTTTCCAAGCCCTGTCATCTCTTCCTAATGCCAGTCTAACTCCTTTGCTCTCTCACCAAACAAACCCAGCTTTTGGTCTATATGAAATTTTTAAATATCTGGATTCCTGGAAATTTTATGATACATTTGAATAGGTGATAATACAAGTTCCCACCCTCTCCTCACTCACTGGGTGTTGCTTTGGCTCATGGTAAAAGATATGTTCATGATGTGGTTTTTTTTTTCCCCCTTGGAACTTCCTCTTTGTGCCACCTTTCCTTACCAAAAATACAAGCATTCTTGTCTCTCTGATGCTCTTTCTAGGAGTCACAGAAAACCCAATAGTCCACTCCTTTTATTAGCCCTGTCTGTTCTTTGACTTTCTCTGTATCATCATCTACATTTATTCTCTCATATATACCTATGCCTTACACAGACACAGACACACACACGGTGCTATTATTTTTACTATTTCTGAAAAACTTTCCAAATTAATTTTTGTCATTCTCAGTGGAGTAGTATATGGTATCTCACCCAAGGACTCTCTTAAGTCAAATGCCTTCTTTTGTTTATAGGCACTCTATCCATGCAGGGCCTCATCCATGAGGAAGGGCCGTGTGTGTGTCAAATGGTGGATAAATTTGCATATGCCATAAGAGAATGTTACTTTGCCAAGTACTTACATTATTTGTAAAACTTCAAGAAAGCCAGAATTAAGGCTCTAGAATACTCACCCTTCAGTCACTGAAGAAAATATAATCTTTATATGAGACAGAGTTCTTTAAGAAACCTAATTGTACAAGGTGATATTTAGAGACTGTCATATCAAAAATGTGTACTCTATATTCTCTCCTAAGTATTTGGACCCTCATGCTCCTATTTTTCCATGGCCTTCAATGGAAACTTTGACCACAGAGGCCTACTTACACTTTTTCCTCTGTCAACTGATGCTACAATGTGAGGCCACCCTGATGTGCGGCATGCCTTCTAAGTTAGAGTTGTAAATCACACATTGGCATCGTGCTTTTGACTTTTTATCAAAAGTCTCTGTAAGGACTGTTCTATGATTTTTTTCTGCATTTGCTGTGAAATATGGACTGAGAATATTTTCTTTTAGGTCCTGTATGCCTCCTTAGCAAAGTAAGAAATCTCCCCCCAAGTTCAATATGGAGAAAAACTTTGTTTCCTGAGATACAAGATATTAAAATCCTAACATATTTTTTTCTGCAAATTTGCTGCTGAGAAACTATGTGGGTTTTATATACAATTCCAAAAAGCTACATTGATCCTTATTGGAATATTGCCTTTATCCTCTCAAATCAAACGTCTCCAGGCCAGAATACATTCAGACAGGGTAAACTTCATCCTCACATCCAATGTGTATGCGTGGCCATATGAAACAGAAAAAATAGGAGAAGGCATATGTTGAGGTGAGTGAAACATGATGGAGGAGCACCAGAAGCCAATGAGACCACTAGTATCAGATTGTGGCTTACATCTCATGTCTGCCATTTGAGTGTCACATTTTATATATCCTCTGTAAGCTTAGGTTTCCTCATCTGTAAATTGGTAAGGAAAATTATTACTCATAGAATTATTGGGATGATCAATAAAAATACCTGAATAATTAGTACACTGCCTGGTTCTTAATTTAAGCTCAATAAATGGCAGCTCTGGTTGTTCATATTATTGTTATTGAAGAAGAAAGATGGGGAGGGGTGAGGTAAATCCCAGCAAAAATGTCAAAAGCCTCAAAATAGAACTATTAGTGAGTTGTCCTTAAACTGTAGATCCTCAGACCTCCAGAAAAACTATGACGTCATAATGTTTTTCCTCTAAGAATTTTCTATTTTTCTTTCTCTTTCTTTTTTTTCTTTCAGGACTTATGACTAATTATGGCCACAGCTTTGTTCAATTTTGTTTATTCATTCATTCACTTATTCATTAAACATTATTCATTACAAACAATACTTAACTGTGAATCTGCTTTGTGCCAGATACTGAGCTAAGTGCTGGGACTATAACTGTTATTACAGGCTAACCCTACCTTTATGGAGAGCAGTCTGGAGAAGGAGACAGCATAAAAGCTGTTATAAATGGTAATTTATGTGCCTCCTCTTGTCACAAGTAACAGTGACCCTGTGAGCTATTTCACACAAAGGTCTTAATGACTCTTTCTAGGATTATTTATGACTAATGAAAAGCTACTAAAGAGGTGAAAGATTAACCCAAATAAATGAATCTCTAATGACAGAAGTTCTGTTAATGTGGCACCAAAAGTAAAACAGATATTTAAATTAAAGCCTCTGCATAGAACCCCTTAAATTCCACATAGTTAACTCCTATACTGCTGGAAACTAAGACTTTGATATTCTCTGCATGTGGTGACTATTAAACAGGAAGGGATTCTCAACTCCATGCCCCAAAGTGACATTCTCTCTTCTTATATGTAAGTTCAAGATAACCAGAATTGGCTTTATATTTTAAAGATGAAAAGGCTTGCTTGACTAAATGAGCAAAGAAGGATCCATGACTGGAAGAACAAGAGGCTTTTTCACTCTAAGCTGGGACATTTAAACATGGAAATAGGGAATGTAATTAACTTACAAACAGAATGTGATAATTTAAGTTTAATGGAATTAAGTTAACAGTAGTCCTCAAAACTTGCTGCACATTACAATCAATCACCTGGGGACTTCTGTAAAAATTCCAGTGTCCATGTTTCATCCTGGACCACTTAAATAAGCATACTTGGGATCTCAACATTAATTTTTTTTTTCATTTAGGTCTTCCACAAGATTTTATTATACAGCCAGGGTTGAGATCACTGGAGCAGAGGGGAGGAGTTGTAGGATTGAAGATACGCCCTGAAGGTTTGGCCAGATTTTGACAGAGGGAGAGGAGTAAAATAGTAGCCTGGCAAGAAACTAGTGGGACTACAAATGGTTAGACTTCAGAATGGGTCTGAGGACACCCTTCAGCCTCCAACTGATAGGGGAAGACTTGGAAAATTTTAGCTTAAGGTAAAAAGTTATAAGTCTAGCAAGTAATGTTTATATTAAGCTTTTGTTTCAGAAACTACAGATAAGGCCCATCCTGGCTCCTGGGAAAACAGCTGACCTCCTGGGGCACTGCTAGAGATTACCTCCTGGGGACTACTGGAGACATCGGGGCCTTTGTGTTCCAGGGAGAGCAGATGACCACCCCTTGGGATCAGCTAACTGCCCAGGACAGGAATGTTACAGCTTCTGAATCTCAAAGCTCTCACCGCACCATGTTTGTCCTCCCCCACCCCCTTATAAAAGATCTGGCCAGGAAAAAGAAGGGAAGATGGTTTGTTAGGGTATGAACCCACTATCTTTTCCGATCGCCGGCCATCTGAATAAAGCGCTCATAAAAGATTCAATCACTGTCATTGCTTATTGGATTTGGTAGTGACAGGCAGCCCGAATGCCAGTGTCTTTTTTGGTTACACAACCAGTAAGATGCCAGGACCCTCAGCCTTACAACCATGAGGAAATTAATTCTGCCAACAATCTGAGTGAGTTTGTAAGTAAATGATTTCCCAGCCAAGCCTTCAGATTAGAACTCAATCTGGCTGTCTCTTTGAAGCCTTACGAGACCTGAAGCAAAGGACCCAGATAAAAGGTGCCCCAAATCATGAGCCATGAAACTATAAGATAGATGTGTGGTATTTTAAGATGCTAGATTTGTGATAATTTTTTGCACATTAACAGGAAACTATTATACCTACCTAGAAGTACAAATCTAAATGGTGCTAAAAATGAATCAAGTAGGGACCAGGTATAAGTAGTAACACTCATTCTTATCTGTAACATTTGTTCTGTGGTTGAAGCTTCTGGCTTTCAATAATTCATTTTTGGAAGGTTAAGTGTATTGAGTTAATGCTTTGATCCATAAAAACCCCTTAAAGCTGAAAAACAAGTGGGATTGAGGCCATTTGAGGACACCTTTAAAGGTTTAACATAGTTCACTTCATTAAAGAAAAACAAGTCAATGCAGTTTACTATTTGTTCACCAGTATGAGAGAAAGAGTAGTTTTACCCTGTGTATGTTGGTTATTGTGGTCGCTATAATTAATATGAGAGGGAATGAAAATTTCAGTGTTTGAGCCAGACCAGTTCATGTCTTCTGAAGGGAATTCTAGAATAGATTCATCACCTAAAAACAAGTGAAAATGCTAGCTAGTCAACTCAAAACAGTCTTTATATATTTATGTTGATTAACCTCATCTGAATTCTGTTATCACCTTGTAAACAGAGGATCAAGAGAGTCCTTGTATATGCATACATTTTTAAAATGACGCTGAGTCCAGTTGCATGAATTTCCTTTGTAGGAAGAAAGTGGCAGCCCTGGAAGACAAATGAAATATCCTAATACAACCCAAATATGGGGTGTAGAAAAGAGAACTTTTGGAAAACTCTCCAAATGAAAGATGGTATGATTCCTTTCACCCAGTATTCTCTATGTAGAGAATTTTAAGAACATTAACTTTGTTTCAATTACTATTTTCTAAGACAGTCCAGGGTTGAACATAGTTTATAGCCAAGGAAAACTGGAGACATTGTTATTTAGAAATATGCACTGTTAGGAAAATCCTGACTCTTTGTATCGGTCCTGCTTTCCTGAGTGGAAGTTTTGAATCTTTGAATGCTCTAATTGATTCTTTGAGAAAGAAACCAGAGCCCAAAAAGATTGTATGTCTTGTCCACTAAGAGTAGGAGTTGACCAATATTGCTTCAGGTCTTGCTCTGTTCCAGCCAATTGGAACATATCTTTAATGCTTCCAAGAAGTTTTATGCATGTGAGGCAATCAAAGCTCAGAGAATTTAAGGTATTTTTCCATAGCTAGAGCTGGACAAATAATGTGTGTAATATGAGGTATTAAATCTACATCTCTTTAATTCTAAAGCCCATGCTTTTCCCATTAAAATAGGCCACTCCTTGAGAAACTAGGTCTCTTCATTGCCAGCTATAGAAAGTTACTTATCAATGAGTCTGAGCTTAGAGTTCTACATCAGAGATAAAAGCAAAATTGGCCTTTGTCTTATGAGGATTTATCCAGAGAAATTTCTGTTCCACGAATATGCATGTGTGTATATATGTATGGTCTCACATGCAAACACGTGGCCCTGCGATAAACAGGTGCTACAAAAGTTGGATGCTGTCTCTGATGTTTCTGCATAGTTTTACTTTTAAATTTTTTTTAATCTGAAGTGTAGATTTTCATTGCTACTATATGCAGGCTGTTCTCAGCAAGCATTAAAGGCGTCTGTTGGACAATCCACAGTGCCTGGACCACAGTGAGCCATTTCGATGTGGCTAGACTGTGCTTCCTAAGGGCGTCTGTCTGGTGTCATGGAGCCTGAACATCCTTGCTGTTTACTCTCAGGAAAGGTAGCAGACATTCATAGGCACAGAAGGACCGTATTGAAGACATCAGACTTTGTGTGGAGCCAGGGGTACAATGTGGCACAGTGAGTATTTAGATGAAAAATTGAAGGATTTTCCTGGAATTTTGAGAACAGAAGGTTCAGATAGCCACAACAGTCTCTCAGATGTACTTTAATGAGCCAGGACCCTTGGCTAGTTGCTCAGGAATAGGACATGTGCCATGAGAATACAAGCAAAGGAGGCTCAGGCTTTGCTTGGTCAGGTATCTCCACAGGGAAGGAAACATGACTCATGAGCTAAGTTGACACTGCTGCCATCACCCTTGGAAAGCAATTTGTTGGCAGAGATCTTGGTTGTTTATAAAAATGACATGAACAGCAGCTTCAACTGTAGGAGGCTTCACAGGGATAGATAAAGAGGAGGATTATAAAAGCTAAAGCTTTTGTTTAAAGAGAGATTACAAAGCATTTAGTTCAAATCAAGTTGGCAGGAAGCTTAACTGCTAAAATGTGCCCCTTTCCTCTGCTGTATGATTAATTTTACTGTTAAACTTAGTGCTCAAATGTGAAATGAAGATAAGATTTTATTTAGAATAACTGCAGATGAGGTTGTTCTCTTTCCCTCCTGTTAATATGAATTCAGGAAACATGGGGATTAGAAGAGATTCTCAACTTCCCAGCACTAGATTTTTCAGTAACAAGGACAATTATGCTTTTTCAGTACTTGAACATGGAAAAGAAATCATACAGAAGAAATAGATGTGACAGGTTAATGCCTACAGAGATTTTCATAAAGTTAATGGTTTCTATTTGGAGATTGTCCAAAATATAGACTGACTATGTTGAGAGAGTTAAAAATATAGGTTTAAAAACATTCAGTCTATTGCACCCTTCTGAGACTGAATTGTATTGACTGCATGGCTGATCTAGTGACTGCAAAAACCTACACATTCAGAAGGTGACTTTAAAAATGGATTGACCAAAACTCACCCAATTTGTCAACTATTTGTAGAACTGGCCTTTGTTTCACTAGATGTCATTTCTGATCTTCTCTATGTCAGAGAGATTTTTTGCTTCAATGAATCTTTCCCTTTCTTTAGGATTAAACTTAAAGAAAATTTATAATTCTAAAGAAACCATATACAAAATTAGATGCATATTACATTAATTCAGTTATTAATATAATAGTGGTTCATGGAATATCTACTAGGTATCTGGCTCTATTCTTAACACTGGAAATCCAGTGGCAAACAAAAATTTCCTGCACTTAAGTTACAGTAAGGGAGACAGAAACTAAACAGTAAAAAGTATATACAAGAATAAACTTTCAGATTGTGGTGTTACCAAGAATTTAAAGGAGATAGAGCATAAGGAATGGAAAGGCTATTTGAGAATAGATGTCAGGGTAAGCTTTTCTGAAGAGATGATATCTGAGCACAGACCTGAAAGATACGTAGAAACAAGGACTGTGAAGATCTAACAAAACAGTGTCAAATAGAGAGTGAATGGAATGGGAAAGGAAGAACAAGTATAAAGTTCTCAAAACAGAAACCAGCTTGGAGTATTTGTAGAAACATCTAGGAAGACAGTGTGGCTGAGACAGAGAGGGTAGGGAGGAGCAAAGCAGGAGTTAAGGGTGAAGACTTGCAGAGGCTAAGTTATGTAGGCCAAGGGAGTGGGCTATTATTCTAATGTGATGAGAGGTAGTGGAAGAGTATTGCAGGAAAGTGACACAATCTGATGTTGGTTTTAAATAGCTCTCTGGTGACTAGGTAAAGAATGAATTATAGTGCAACAAGGGTAGAAGCAAATAAACTAGTTGTGAATCAATTTCTAAAGTCCATGAAGACAATGAATGGTATCTCTGAGGCATATGATATTTGAAGAGGTACACAGAGGTAAAGGAACTTGATTATACATGGAGAGCAAGCCCAATGGACCTTCCTGATGGATTATATATGGGGAAAGCTGAAGTGAGAACAGGATTTGAAATAATGGAAAGAATGGAGCAATCTAGAACTTTTCAGTGCACAACAGTCATCTGTACACAGTTCCTGACTGAGCTTTAGCAAGTAGATGAATGTTGGTGGCTTCAATAAGGAAGATAGTGAAGGAGCAAAATTGGTGTATCTGTGTGTATATGTGCATATCAGAAGGTCAGGGATCAAGGTGGGAATAAAGAGTTTTTATTTGAACATGTTTTGTCTTAGATACCTCTTAACTATTATTATTACTACTAACTGCTCAATTAGGGATGAGTCTGGAGTCAGAGAGATGCCTGGATAGAAAATATAAATTAGGCATTATCAACATGTAAATGCTACAAGGAATAATGGTAATGGAAGATTACTAAGGGAGGGAAAACAGAACCACAGATCAAAAATGAGCAGGACAGGGAGAATATCTAAGATGGCAAAGGAGTAAGTGGAAGCTGCACAAACCTCCTCCCAGGACCAAATCAGAACTACTGTAGGGGATACGGTCCAGCAGTATCCATCCCTGCTGTGGATGCTTGTCTAAACATGAAAATAACATACACAGATAACCAGATCCTGTGGGGGAATAGAAACACCATGGCCACTTTCTCTAGTGGAAAGCACCCCGTTTCTCTACCCAAGTAGGTTTTTATTAAGAAAGCAGACTCAGTTTGCGGATTCTCAGTCTGGCAGAAAGAATCAAAGGTGAATAGGTGACTTACAAAGATGCTAACAGAACTCCCACTGTGATTCTGGGCAGAGATTGGAGTTTTATCATATGAAAGGACTACATGGCTCAAAGGGCTAGTTTTGGTTTCCTGTCTGTGCCTTTAAATTCCAAGTTAATAACATCCTCCAGCAAACAGATCTCACAGGATCTTGCATATTCTATGTCCCAGGCCTGATTACCCAGGGGGTCCGCCATCTCTGGTCTGAGCTGCCCCTTTAGCTATTTGCTGTTTTTCTAAGCTTGAGCCTGGCAGTCAGAAGACAAAGGCATTCAGGAGACTTGGATTTCTCACATCTAAGAATGAACACTCAGACTTTGACAAAGCCAAGGGGGCAGAGGTTGATGTGGATCACCCCTTCATTTCCACAGCCCTGTGAGTCTCTTCCCAGAGACCTTTTCATGATCAATGCCTGTCTTAGGTTCAATCTCTTTCCTAGAGAATTGTTACCCGTCATTGGCTAATTGATCAAGCATTAAAGGCCAGGCACAGAACAGGTAGCGTTCATGCCAGGGGAATGTTTTGTCTCCTTAGTGGCTCCTGGTCCGGAGATCTCTCACTCAGCCTAAGTCACAGGGGCTTACAGCTTCCTGAGACCAGGCAGGGCGGTCCCCAACACCTAGCAAGGATACCATTTAAAATAGGAGCAATAAAGGCTTCACTGACAAGAAAAAGCTGAAGGAACTTGTTAATACCAAACCAGTACTGCAACAAATGTTAAAGGGCTTGCTTAAAGAAGAAGGAGGAGGACTTCTGGTGAAGATGGAGGCATAGATGGACGCACTGTACCTCCAAGCACAACCAGGAGAGCGACAACAATTTAGAAACAGAATAACATCCAGAAATGACAGAAAATTGATCTGAATGGAAGTTGGACATCCAAGAAGTTGAATTAGACCCATGCATCCATACCAGTAGGAGGGCAGAGACGAGCAGCCAGGCATGGGTTGCGACGCAGAAAGCAGAGAGCAGTGGGAGTGGACGCATAAGGCATCTGGGGATGCGTAAGGCATCCATGCCACACAAGACCGCAGCAGGTGAACCCTGAGTGTGCAGGCGGCATTTGGCAGACCCCAGCCCAGGGGTGGCAACGAGCAACCGGAAACTGGCAGACCCTGTGAGGAGGCAATTGTAAAGCAAGGCAGTGTGCGCAACCCAAGATCACAACGCTGGGAAATAGAGCCTCAGGACACTGATGGAGGACACCTGTGGGACTTGAGGAGCACAGAGTGACACCCAGCCTCACAGGAGAGGTCCCTGGAGGGTCCCACAGCGTGCACAAGCCCATCCACATGGGAATTGGCACCACAGGGTCCCAGTTTGCTTGGGAGAAGCAGCACAAGGGATTGAGGTCCAACGGAGAATGGAACAACCATCATTGTTCCCTCTCAACCCCGCCCCCACATACAACATCACAACCCAGCAACTGGGGTGCCCTGCCCTGGTGAAAACCTAAGGCTCCGCCCCTCACTGTAACAGGTGTGACCACACCAAAAAAAAAAAAAAGAGAGAGAGAAAGAGAGAGAGAGAGAGAGAGATGGCTCACACAAGAACAAATCAAAGCCCCAGAACCCATCCTTTTAAGTGACCAAGAGATAGCTAACTTATCAGATGCACAGTTCAAAACACTGGTGATCAGGATGCTCACAGAATTGGCTGATTTTGGTTGCAAATTAGATGAACAAATGCAGGATACGGTAAGAGAAATGAAGGAAAATTCACAGGGAACCAATAGTGATGGGAAGGAAACTGGGACTCAAAACAATAGAGTGGACCAGAAGGAAGAAAGAAACAACCAAACAGGAAAGAATGGAGAAATAAGAATTCAAAAAATGAGGAGAAGGTTAGGATCCTCCAGGAAATCTTTAAATGTTCCAACATCTGAATTATAGGGGTACCAGAAAGAGAAGAGGAAGAGCAACAAATCGAAAACTTATTTGAACAAATAATAAAGGAGAACTTCCCCATTCTGGCAAAGGCAATAGACTCCCAGGAAGTCCAGGAAGCTCTGAGAGTCCCAAAGAAGTTGGACCCAAGAAGGAACACACCAAAGCACATCGTAATTGCATTAGCCAAGGTAAAAATGAAGGAGAGAATCCTAGAAGCAGCAAGAGATAAGGAGACAGTCACCTACAAAGGAGTTCCCATTAGACTGTCAGCTGATTTCTCAAAAGAGACCTTGCAGGCAAGAAGGGGCTGGAAAGAAGTATTCCAAGTCATGAAAGCCAAGGACCTACATCCAAGATTGCTCTATCCAGCAAAACTTACATTTAGAATGGAAGGGCAGATAAAGTACTTCTCAGAAAAGGTCAAGTTAAAGGAGTTCATCATCACCTAGCCCTTACTTTATGAAATGTTAACGGGACTTATCTAAGAAAAGAAGATTAAAAAAAACATGTATAGTAAAATGACAGCAAACTCACAGTTATTAACTACCACATCTAAAACAAAACCAAAACAAACTAAGCAAACAGCTAGAACAGGAACAGACCCACAGAAAGGGAGGTCACATGGAGAGTTAGCAACAGGGGTGTGGGAGGAGGAGTGAGGGGGAAAAGGTACAGAGAATAAGTAGCATAGATGGTAGGTAGACAATAGACAGGAGGAGGGCAAGAATAGTATGGGAAATGTAGAAGCTAAAGAACTTATGACACATGGACGTGAAATAAAGGGGGAGAATGTGGGTGGAAGAGTGTGTACAGGGTGGTGGGGAGTGAAGGGGGAAATGGGACAACTGTAATAGCATAATCAATAAAATTAGAAAAAGAAGGAGGAGAAGGAGGAAGAAGTAGGAAGAAGAAGGAGGAGGAGGAGGAGAAGGAGAAGAGGAAGAAGAAAGAGGAGGAGGAGGAGGAGGAGAAGGAGAAGGAGGAGGAGGAGGAGAATAAGAATAAGAAGAAGAAGGAGGAGGAGGAGAATAAGAAGGAGGAGGAGGAGGAGGGGGAGGAAGAGAAGCAGGTGGTGATGGAGGAGAAGAAGAAGAAAAGAAGAAGAAGAACAACCACCACCACCACTGAGGAAAATAGTTTTAAAACAAAATAGCAATAAATATATACCTATCAGTTATCACCTTAAATATAAATGGCTTAAATACTACCACCAAAAGACACAGGGTAGCTGAATGAATAAGAAAACGAGACCCATATATATCCTGCCTCCAAGAGACCCACCTCAGATTGAAAGATACACACAGACTAAATGTAAAGGAATGGAAAACTATATTTCATGGAAATGGAAAGAAAAACAGCTGGGGTAACATTGCATATATCTGACAAAACAGATTTTAAAAAGAAGGTTGTAGTAAGAAACACAGGACACTACACAATGACAAAAGGAACAATAAAACAAGAGGATATAACACTAGTAAACATTTCTGTACCAAGATAGGAGCACCTAAATATGTAAAACAAATTTCGATGGACATAAAAGGAGAGATCAACAGAAATAGTCACAGTATGGGATTTTAACACCCTATTGACTTCAATGGATAGATCTTCCAGTTAAAAAATCAACAAGCAGAGAGTGAACTTAAACAACCCATTAGATAAAATGGATTTAATTGATATTTACAGATCATATTACTCTTAGGGGTGATATATGCTGTTTTAAACAGCAGAATATGCATACCTTTCAAGTACACATGGACCATTTTCTAGGGTAGACCACATGTTAGGACACCAAACAAATCTCAATAAATTTAAGATTGAAATCATATAAAACATTTTCTCTGACCACAATTTTGTAAAACTAGAAATCAACCACAAGAAGAAAACTAAAGAATATACCAAGACATGGAATCTAAATACATCTTATTAAACAATGAATCGGTCAACATGGAGATCAGAATGAAATCAAAGATAACTTGACAAATGAAAATGAGAACAAAACAATCCAAAATCTGTGGGACACAGGGAAAGCAATCCTAAGAAGGAAATTCATAGCATCACAGCCTATCTCAAACACACAAACAAACAAACAAGCAAGAAAAAGCTCAAATAAACAATTTAATTTGACACTTAAAAGAACTTAAAAAATCAACAACAAACCATAAAGTGAGTAGAGGAAAGGAAATAATAAAGAGTAAAAGTAAATGAAATAAAGTCTTAAAAGTGATACAAAACATCAATGCATCCAAGAGCTGGTTCTCTGAAAAGATAAACAAGGTTCACAAACCTTTAACAGACTCATCAAGAAAAAAAGACAAAGACCCCAAAAAACAGAAATGAAAGAGGAAAAATAACAAAATAACAACTGACACCAAAGAAACACAAAGGTTTGTAAGAAAATATTATGAACTACTATGTGCCAACAAATTGGATAACTTGGATGAAATGGATAAATTCCTAGGAACATACAATCTTCCAAAACTAAATGAAGAGGAATCATAGAATCTGAATGGACATATTTTAACTAGTTAAACTCAAGCAATAATAAAAAACTCTCAACTAAAAAAAGCTCTGGACCAGATGCCTTCATAAGTAAATATTACCAAACATTCCAGGAAGAAGTAACACCTTTCCTTCTCAAACTATTCAAAATAATTCAAGAGGAGGGAAAGTTTCTGCACTCATTTTATGAGTCCAGCATTATGCTAATTCCAAAATGAGATATAGACACTAAAAAAACCCCCAAATATCCTCGATGACCATACATGATAAAATCCTCAAGAAATTATTACCAAACTGAATACAGCACTACATTAAAAGGATCATCCACCATGATCAAGTGGAATTTATCTGGGAATGCAAGATTGGTATAATATTCGCAAAGCAATTAATGTAATTCACCACCACATATATAAAATGAAGGATAAAAACCACATGATCACATCAACAGATGCAGGAAAAGCATTTGATAAAATCTAGCACTGTTATGATAAAAACTCTCAGCAAAGGCAAATAGCTGGAATATACATCAATATAATAAAGGCTTTGTATGACAAACCCATTGCCAACATCGCACTCAATGGGCAAAAACTACAATTGTTCCTCTTAAGATCAGGAACAAGACAGGGATGTTCACTTTCACCTCTGTTATTCAATATAGTACTGGAAATACTAGCCATAGCAATCAAACATGAATAAAAAAAGAAGGCATCCAAATTGGAAAGGAAGAAGTCAAACACTCTTTATTTACAAATGACATGTTACTGTATGGAGACAACCCCAAAGGTTTCAACAAAAAAAATGACTAGAACTGATAAATGAATATAGTGAAGTAGCAGGATACAAAATTAATATCTGGAAATAAGTTGCATTTTTATATGCCAATAATGAACTAACAGAAGAGAAGTTAAGCAAATGATCCCATTCACATTTGCTTCAACAAGAATAAAATACCTAGGGAGAAACCTAACTAATAATGTAAAAGACCTGTACCTAGAAAATGATAAGACACTGAAGAAAGAAACTGAAGAATATGTACATAAGTGGAAGCACATACCATGGTCATGGTAGGAAGAATTAATGCCATTAAAATGTCCATACTACCCAAAGTAATCTATAAATTCAACACAATTCCTATTAAGATTTCAATGATAAATTTTACAGAACTAAAACAAATAATACCAAAAAATTATATGGAACCACAAAAGGCACAGCATAAAAACAGCAATCCTGAGAAAAAAACAAAGTTGGAGGAATCATGCTACTTAACATAAAAATATGCAGGGGAGCTTTGTCCAGCAGAGCTACCCTGGCCATTGTGGATGAGAATAAGTCTACCAAGACATGATATGCTTGGGGAGAAAAGGCTGAGCAATGTCTCAGAGGAGAAAGGTGTGAAGACTCTCTCTCAATGGGCTTTTATTGAGTTTAGCTTGCATAGGGATGCATATCAAAGAAAGAAGGTATGGTTTACAGATAACATTTCTGGGATCTTGGGGGTCCTTTTGAGTCAGGGTCTGGTAGGCAGGGTAATGCCAAATGGCTGTAAAACTTTGGGAAATAAACTTATTCTGTGCTCAAACCCTTAACATTTAAATTGAGGACATTCTTAGCAAAACAGGTTTCACAGGACTTTATGCATTCTTCTTTAGGCCTGATCACCCCCCACTGGGAACTGCTTGTTCCAGCATAAGGCTGCACCTCCCTTCAGCATTGTTTCAGACTTGAATCAGACAGTGGAAGCAATGCAGCCAAGAAGAAATTAGGAGAATTTTTACAGATAGAATAAGGACTCAGGCTATGATAAAGTCAAGGGGTGAGGAGCTTTTGTCCCTCCTACACAATCTCCTAAGTCTTTTCCTGATGGCTCCTTCATGACTGTGCCTGTCTTAGGTTGTTCCTTCCTTGAGGAATCTTACCTATCACTGACTATCCAGCCATCCTCCAGTGGCCAATCAGGGTAAAGTAAATGGGCAGAAGCTGCACCCTTGCTGGCAGGATAAGTTTTGCTTCCTTAGTGGCTTAGGGTCCCAAGGTCCCCAAGCTATAGGGCCTTTTTGCCTATTGGCAGGGTTACAGCTTCTAAAACCAGGCAGGATGGTTCTCAACAAAAATATACTATAAGGCTGTAGTAATCAAAATAGCATTCTATGTCATAAAAACAGACACATAGATGAATGGAATAGAATAGAGAGCCGAGAAATAAACTCACACCTTTATAGTCAATTAATATTCAACAGAGGAATTAAACACATGCAATGGGCTAAAGATGGTTTATTCAAAAAATGGTGTTGGGAAAATTGGACAGATGCATGCAGAAAAATGAAAGTATACAATCTTCTTATGCCACATACAAGAATAAATTAAAAATCAATTAAAGGCTTAAATATTAGACTTGACACCAAAAAATCCTAGAAGAAAACATAGGCAGTAAAATCTCGGATATTGCTTATAGAAATATTTTACCTGATATACCTTTCTTAGCACGAGAAACAAAAGAAAAAGTAAACAAGTAGGACTACATGAAACTAAAGAGTTTTTGCACAGCAAAGGAGACCATAGCAAAATAAGAAGACAGCCCATGTCATGGGAAATATATTCACTAATACGCCTGATAAGTAGTTAATATCCAAAGCTATAAAGAACATGCAAAACTCAACATCAAAAAAACAAACAACCCAATTAAAAAATGGTCAAAGGACCTGAATAGACACTGCTATAAAGAGGACATACAGATGGCCTATAGACACATGAAAGATGCTCAGCATCACTAATCATCAGAGAAATGCAAATTAAATGCACAATGAGATATCACCTCATACTTGTCAGAATGGATATCATCAATAAATCAACAAATGCTGGTGATGATTTGGAGAAAAATAAACCCTTTTGCTCTCTGGGTGAGAATGCAGACTGGTACAGCCACTGTGGAAAGCAGTATGGACATACCTTAAAAATTAAAAATGGATCTGCCTTTTGACCTAGCAATCCCACTTCTGGTAATATATCCAAAAGACCTCAAAACACTAATTCAAAGGAATGTAAGCACCCGCACGTTCATTGTAGCATTATTTACAATTGCCAAGATATGGAAGCAGCCCAATGGTCTATTAGTAGACCAGTGGATTAAACAACCATGGGACATTTACACAATGGAATACTACTCAGCTGTGAAACAAAGAAAACTTTACCCTTTGCAACAGTATGGATGGGCCTGCAAAACATTATGCTAAGTGAAATAAACTAGTCAGAGAAAGACAAATACCATAGAATTTAACTTATATGTGGAATCTAATGAACATACTGAACTTACAAGCAAAATAGAGACAGACTCATAGAGAGAGAGCAGGGGGACAGCTATTGGTGGGGGAGGTTAGGGGTGAAGGGTTAGGAGAGATTAAGCAAAAAGAAAAAAGACTTATGGACACGGGCAATAGTGTAGTGATTGTGGGGGTGTGTATAATTAGGTTAAATGATAATGGGAATATATAATAATTTTATTTTAAAAGAAAGCAGGAAAATATTCAGAAAAGAAACTGGCAAATAAAACTGAAGGGAAGCCATCTGTGAAATAAATCAATTTCACATAGAAGAAGTAAAGAAAATATTTTAAACCCTGCTGAATGGTTGGGTAATATATGGACATTGAATTGTCTGATGATGAGGCAGCCACTGGCCTGCAGTGACCTCAAACATTGCAGATGCTCGAGACATGAGAAAACATACACACGGATAACCGAGTCCTGTGGAGAAATAGGGACGGAACAGCCACTCTCTCTAGTGAAGAGCATCCTGTTTTCCTGCCCGAGCAGGCTTTTATTAAGAATACAGATACAGCCCTGGCTGGTGTAGCTCAGTGGATTGAGCACGGGCTGCGAACCAAAGCATCGCAGGTTCGATTCCCAGTCAGGGTACGTGCCTGGGTTGTAGGCCATGGTCCCCAGCAACCGCACATTGATGTTTCTCTCTCTCTTTCTCCCTCCCTTCCCTCTCTAAAAATAAATAAATAAAATCTTAAAAAAAAAGAATACAGATACAGTTTGTTGATTACAATCTGGCAGGGAAGATCAAACAAATAGGTAACTTTCAAAGGGGCTGACAGAACTCACACTGAGATTTTGGGCTGAGATTTTGGGGTTTTATCACTTAAAAAGACTACAGGACCTAAAAGATAGTTTTGTTTTCTGCCTGTGCCTTCATATTATAATTCAAGAGCATCCTCCAGTAAGCAGGTCTCACAGGATCTTGCATATTCTATGCCCCGGGTCTGATTACCCCTGGGGTCCATCTACTCTGGTCTGGACTGCACCACCCCTATTATTTCCACAGACCTGAGTTGGGCAAAAGAGACAAAGGCAGCTGGGAGACTTGGATTTCTCATAGCTAGAACAAAGACTCAGGCTTTGACAAAGCCGAGGCAGGGGTCGATATTGATCACCCCTTCATTTCCACAGCCCCCCCAAGTCTCTTCCCTGAAGGCTTTCCCACGTGATCGCATCTGGCTTAGGTTCATCCTCTTTTTAGAGAATTGTTACCTATCATTGACTGCTGACCATGCAATGGGAGCCAGGCATTAGAACAGGCAGTGTCCATGCCAGCGAAATAAATTTGTCTCCTTAGTGCCTCCTGGTTTGGTGGTCTCTTATTCAGCCTTAGTTGCGGGGAGTTACAGCTTCCTGAGACCAGGCAGGGCAGACCCCAACATGATGACTTTAGTGTGATAAAAATGTTGGTAACATAGATAAAAGTGATTAGTAAGGAAAAAATCCTGACTATAGAGTTGAAAAGAAAATGGAATGTAAGAAAATGGAAACTTTGTACATAAGACATTCAATTATTTTCCTCTAAAGAGAGCAGAATAAATTGACAACAGCTGGAAGAAGATATAGAATCAAGAGATTTTTAATAACATATTTATATGGTCTATTAGTCAGGATAGGCTAGAATATCCTGTAGTAAGGAATTAGGCCCCAGTGGCTTACTACTACAAAGGTTTATTTCTCACTTATGCTACATGTTCAAGGAGAGTCAGCTGGAGGTCCTTCTACCTATAGTTTCTCAGAGTCACAATTATCTTGCTCTATTGTCATATGTTTTTATGATTTCAAATAGGCAGATCTCTTCAGTTGTTATAATAGAAGAGGAAGACTAGGAAAGAGGGAGCAGAATTTTCTCCCTCTTAGCTTGAAGTATAATTTAATTGGTCAGAACAAACATTTAGTGGGTCAGAAGTAATCATAAGACCTGCAAAAGAGGTGTAAAATGTAGGAGAGCAAATGAAATTATTGATGGACATCACTGCCTCTACCACATAAGCCAATAGGAATGATGCAATGGGGAGAGTAAATTAGATGTGAAAGCCAAATTCTTGAGCAGGCCAGAAGGAATAGAAATTAGTGCACTTTTGGAGAGACTAGTTTTAGCAGTCCTTTCTGAGGAAACTTTACTCATTGTGAAAGAAACTTGGGTATGTGGATATTGATTCATAGAAACTGGTGATGGAAAAGTGAGTGCCTTGTCCTCTAAAGACTTTATTAGGAAAATAAAAACCAAGGTCATCAACTGAGAATGAAGGAGGAGTGATTTTCGTAGATTTTAAGAGAATGTCTGTAAATAATGGTCTCCAACAATGAAAAAATAAGTTTACTAGGAACATGAGACAAGATAGCAGAGGCAGTGCAGTGTACTAGTTATCCTGCAGAGACTCTGGAGGCAGACTGGAATTCTATCTTGGCTGTGTCACTTATGACTATGACTTTGTGTAATTTATTTGTCATCTAAGTGCCTCAATTTTCTGATTTTTAAGATTGGGATAATAAGAGCATACTTATATCATAGGATTTTCACGATATTAAAATTGTCTGGCACTGTGAAGTGTTACCTGTCATTGTGAGGATAGCTAGATAGTACCAACAACTTCAGGCTTATGGTCCTAAAAATGAAATGACTCCAGTTAGTCCAGCTGTGGGTTTTTTTCTCTATTAATGTTCAACTGCTCAGGTACTAGGAAGCAGATATGGAGTAGTCAGAGAACTAGATATAACCAGGGTAAGACTTGATATGCATGAGAGAGTGCAGTTTGTCTGGTCTTTTGTTTCTACAAGTATGAAGATGTCTACTTCCATATTGTTTTATTTCTTATCTGAAATCCTAACTGTTTTTCTATTTTCTGTAAGCTATGTCAGATTTCACAAGGTCAAACTTTGCAAGGTGCCTTTGGAATATTTCAAAGATTAGAGGTTAGAATTCCACTTCTGATTAAATTACTCCTCTTCTCCAAAACCAACACCATGTGGGATTGCATAAAAGTGGCATATATGGAAGGAACCAAGCCACAACTATCCATGAGAGAATTTCACTGAGAGCTACAGAATCAAGCAGTCTGTTTAAAGCTTCTCTCTTGGGAGTGAAGGAAATTATTTCTGTAACAAATAAAATTATAGTGTTGACATAAATTTCACATTATTTTTCCCATAGATGACTTTTATCCTCTACTGTAGAATCCCTAAATATTTGAACTTTGATCCTTAGTGGGAAACAGTACAACAAGGATTTCCACTTCAGTTATTCTGGCAGCTTACACACTACTTTCTTAGTTGCTAAAGATCTGAAGCAAATGTCACCAAGAAGAAAAGAGGAATAATTCTATTGAGACTATATCAGGATGCCAAATCTATCTTCTTTCCCCATGCAAGAATCTGCAAGAAGGTCAAAACAGGAATATGTTTTTGTGCAATAACAATAGGACAATTTTTCCCATGTTTTTCTTTGCCTTTAGAGGTATTTTTTACTTTGATTTCTCTTTCTAAAATTTTAACTGTTTTAATTATTAAACAGTTAAAAATTTAACTGTTTAAATTTTAATTATTTTCTCTTAATAACTGAGGCAATACAAAACATTTGTGGTATTTGATACTAGATATTACTCAGTATCTAATACATTGGAATTCCCCATCCTACAATTATTAGATTCCTGATTTAAAAAAGGAAGTATCTAGCAATCTCCATGAAAAACTCTTCCAATTCTCATTAAAATATTCCTATAAATATATGCAAACAAAGACTACAAATAGCAAAAGATGAAAATTCAGGAAAAAAAGAAACTAAAATAGGAAAATAACCTAATGCTAAAATCAAAGAGAAATTGTAATTATTTATACCACAGATGAATCTGGATGGGAAGATGCTCCACTTTCCGTTATTTTATTCCCAGACAAATTCTTCTTTCCCTAAGACCTGAAAAAACAAGGAAAAGAGCAATTCCTTTATGGTGTCAAGTCTACAATGCTTACCTTATTTGAGTGGTGGAATTGTGAGTAATTTTGATATTTTTGCTAATATTTATTCTTTATCTCTAGTATTTAAAATTTAACTAGCTTTAAAGAAAGACTATTTATCTATTTAATGGCAGAAATAATCTCAAAGAAAATTGACTGTCTTTGGGATAGAAAGTGTGGGTGATAATTTTATCTTTCTATTGTATTATATTTTCAAATACTTTTACTATGTCCATGTTACCATATAATTAGGGAACACAATGCAATTTTTTAGAGATAATACTTTTAAAGATTTTGAATAAGTTAATGTTATTACCCCTATTTTAAGTCAGATTTGCAAAATGACAGTGACCAGAGGGGAGGAGGATAATGGGGAAGAAGGGAATGGGTCAAGTCAAGGAACATGTATCAAGGACCCATGAATAAGGGCAATGGGGGGTAGGCAAGGATTGAATGTAGGGGGAAGAGGGTGGGTAGGGCAGGGAAGAGTAATGGGGGGGAAATTGGGACAACTGTAATTGAACAACAAATAAATAAAATAAAGAGTATTTTTACCCTACTCCAATAAGAAAATTGAGACATATTACCTTTTAAATATTAATATATAATATTTAACATGGAAGCTTTGATTATTGACCAAAATCAAGGGTATATTTGGGTTTCTGCCTTGAAATATAGTATAGTTGGTATGCAGAACCCACAATGGTGGTTCCAGAGGGTCATCAAAGAGTTAAATCATCTAAAAGCTAAAACTGAAGATGTCATTTAATAACAATAATTTTCACAATGTGGGAAGAATTATTGAGATAATCTGCATCATTAATGGATGTATAAATAATGAACACATGAGAGGCTATGGCATGTCTTAATAATAAGTCATCCTCAAAAACAACTAAAGCTGAGGTATGATGAGACTCTTATAAATGCTGATTTGCAAGCACCTACTTTACACTTTAATTTATTGTTATTATTATTATTGAATAATTTACATACATTAAAAATACAGATCTTAAGTATACAGTTCTATCAGTTTTAACAAATATGTATACCTGTGTAACCTACATTCATCAGAAGAACACATCCATCAGCCCAGTATGTTCCCTGAGGCTTCTTCCCAGACAATTTGATTTCTTTCCAGATTAGGACTTTTATGAAATAAAGATGCTATAGATATTTCTATGTATTATAGTGGACATAAACATTCATTTATGTTGAGCATATTTCCAGGATTGAGATTGCTAGGTCATGGGATATGTACATGTTGAGATTTAGAAGTTACTTTAAAACTTTATTTCTATGTGTTTGGACCAATTTACACTTGCCCCACTAGGTAAGAAATTCAGTTGCCTCATATACCTGCCAACACTTATGTAATGGGAATTCACTGTGGTTTCAATTTGCATTTTTCTCGGGACTAATGATGTGAGCACTTTTTCATATGTTTATTGGATATTTTTCAAATGTTTATTTGGATATACTCCTTCATGAAGAACCTGCCTATCACAATGTATTTTAAATGTCTACTTTCTTGTCCATAATTATGCCCCAATAACTGATTTGTGAGTTCCCCAAAGGTAAGAAATGTTTTTAAAAGATCTTTTTCCCTTGATATTTAGTACATGAACTAGCACACTGCAAACTCTAATAAAAATATTGGTTTGAGTGAAATAGGAATGATTATTAAATAGTCCTTTCTGTATGCTTTGCATGTAATGTTACCTCAATTAATCCCACAGCAACTCCACTTACAGATAAGGAACTTGAATCTCCAAGAGCTTTAAGTATTTGTCATGGCCATAGAGTTAGTAAGTGCGTGACTGTAGTCTGAAACCAGGGCTTTCTTGTTCAAGTATCATTTTATTTATTCCTTCCAATCTATCACAATGGCTTCAGATTAGAGAGTGTGTTTCACTGTATTTGTTCTGCCCCCATTTACTGCACATGACAGCAGAGAATGCTATTCTCTACAATTTTCATATTTCTCTCTTTTTCCTCTGAGAACACAGCTAAACTATCTTTTTCCTTGAAGTTAGGTTAGGTCTGTGCTTGAGTTATGGCAATGGGGTATGATTCAATATTGTATATGCCACTTCCAGGTCTCACCCATAAAAATTTCCTACACACAGCCCTTCTACTTACTGATTCTCTGGCAACATGAGGAGTCCACAGGTTGAAGATTGAGGCACCATAAAATATAAGGAAACTAGTTCCCTGCATGACTGTGTGGAACAGAAACACACCCCCTCCCTCATCACATTGGTCTATAATGAGTAAACTTTAAGCTTTCATTGTGATACAGCACATAGATTTTAGGGTCTGCTCTAGCAGTCTGGCCTTCTTCAGTCTCCCTCTAAGTATTGGTAATGCAGAGATAAATAGCTGTTAGCCTTTGGAAACTTCAGTTTGATAGACAAGAAATTCTAACACATGACAAATAATATAATAAAAATAGTACAGACCAAGTTCTATGGCAAATGATGGAGACATCTATTTTGTCTTGTAAACTTAAAGAATTTCTCACTGAGGGGATAATATGTGTTTTTACCTGGGTTCTTGGAAGATCAGATGAAAGTGACAAGCATTTCACATTGCAAAAGCAGAATGAAGAAATGTGTGGAAAGCTTAAAAGGATGCCATGCTCCTTCCTGGAGATTTGTAAAGTTATGTGTAGCTATAATACAGCTTGCATGAAGGGAGTAATAAGTGAGAAATCTACTAAAATATATTGGTAGCCAAAATTGAAGCATGTAGTATGCCATGGAAAGTAATACTTAGTTTTATGATCAATGGAAAGCCACCTACTATGAACTGAAGGGAGAAGAAACTGGAGCAGAAAAATCATTTGGAAGTATTGAAATTATCCATATGAAAAATAACAAGGATAGTATTGAAGACATTGTCAGTGGGTATTAAGAAGAAGTAGATTCTTAAGATTAATACTGATTTGGAGGCAAAAAGAATAACATGTAGACTACTTCTTTTGTTGAATGTCAACAATTATTAGAAAAGTATTATATAAATGAAGTCCAAATGAATCTTTCATATTTTCAGGTCTCATTTTAAAGTTCATGTTTCTTGTTAAAATGTCAATTTTGATTTCTTGCTCTAAGTTCTCAGAACTTCTGGAAGCCTTGTTCTACTAAAAATGTGTTCATCAGTAACATTCTATCAATGAAAAAAAAACAAGTTAGGATTCTGTAATTGTTAGTTTCTTACATGCCCTTTCCCAACTTATCAGTCTCTTTATTTTCTGTTTTAGGTAGAAGACAAACTAATTGAATGCTACAAAGAGTTATTAAGCTTCTATTATGTTCTCAGTACAGCAATGGGCACTAATGATAAAGAGAGTATAAACCTCAATCTCAGCCTTTAAGAAATTCCTGGTCCAGTGTGGGTAGGGAGACAGCAAATCAAGAAGGGTGAGATAACTCCAAGGGGCTACAGTACTGTCTAAAGTAACTACCAAAATGAGGTATTAAAAGGGTCCAAAGTGCTAAAAGGGTTCAAAGGAGTGACGTTAAGGATTAGGAAGTATAGGTATGATTGTGTGCAGACTGCACACAATGTGGTTTAGATTTTAACGATAAAGATGTTGATGATGATGATGATGATGATGGAGGGCAAGTTCCTTTTAGTATCTACAATTATAATAGTTACTGCTGCCATATCTATGGACATGTGGCCAGGAAGACTATTTATTCTTGTGCATGTATGGCATCCTGTATTCATAATTCAAATCATTAGTTATCTAATAATAATAATGATAACTGTTAGCTAAAGGAACAGTTTTCATGGTTTGTTTTGGTTCTTCAGGGGAATAAAGGTAGTTTTGGAAAACCTCTCTTGAATTTACAGAATAAAGCAAACACACTGGAGGAAAAATATCACCAAGGATTAAGGAAGCTCATGTGCTAGATCAGAGTAGGAAACACAAAGAGGTTCAGCTAAGTGAATAAAAGAACTTTTTTTTTCTTTTTTGCACTTGAAATTATACTATTTGATAACCTAATCACAAGTGGAGGAGTAAAAATGTAAGCCATTGTATGACAAAGAGAGGTAGAAAAAAGAGCAAGTAAGATTTTAGATTGGTTTTTAGAGGATTAAATAAGGCTTGATGCCAGGAACATGATGAAATATATTTCTCTAAGGCATACAATTTTGGCCGAAAATCAGAATCATGTATTTAGAAATGAGCATTATTCTGTAACTGTAATAACAAACTCTAAACTTTTCAGGCTAGAAATGAATTTGGAAAGAGTATAATAGATGTATTCATTCATTCATTTACACTCCAAACATATACTGAATGACTATCAGAAACCAGACACTGTGTTACATAGGCATTGTACAAGCAGTATGAGGAAATGCCTAGATAGTGAGGTATCACTCAAGAAGTTTATGTGGGTGACTCACAAGGAAACAAAAATAGCCAATAAGCACGGTGATGTGTATTGTGAACCTATGAATGGGCTGCTAAGGAAGTGTGGAGGAAAGAGTTCTTTATCTGACTGAGGTAGTCTAAAAATGTTTCCCAGAGGAGAAACCACCTTGAGCTGGAATGTGCAGGATGAACAGAAATTGGCCAAGAGGAAAAAGTGGGGATATATAATTAAAGCAAAGGGGAAAAATGAAAATATTATCAGTAAGAGCGTTACAGGTAAGGTTCACTCTTGTATGCTAAAATTAGTGGGTAAATGCTTTAGAAAAAAATAGATTTATATAGTCTCAGAGTATGTCCCATAAGATATATATTAACAATAAAGGCAAAAGTAGCAATTTTATAGTAGAAAAAATCCAACAGAAATCACCTTCCAATAGATAGAGGTCAACATCACTAACAATAAGACAAATCAAAATTATGAACTCCATGATATAATTCACTGAGAACACAATGTTTCTGTGGTGTTCTTGCCAAAAATGCATAACTTCATTTCAATAATGAGGAGGTTTTAGACAAACCAAAACTGAGGGACATTCAACAAAATAACTGGTACTCTGCAAAAGTGTCAAGTCATGAAAGAGAAGAAAAGACTAAGGAAGAGTTACAGACTATTAATGACTAAGGAAAAATAACAACTAAAGGCAAGATGGGACCCTGTATATTATACTAGACAAGAAAAAAAGTTAGTAAAAAACTAGTGAAATTTGAATTAAGGTAATCAGTTTAGTTAATAATATCATCCCAATGTGAATTTCTTTTATTTGATAAATGGACTATTATGTGAAAATGTTAGGTAGAATGAGAGGTATATGGAAAGTCTCTGCACTATTTTTTCAGCTTTTCTGTGAGTCTCTGTTTTAAAATTTTAAAGTAAAAAAAAAGACACGTAGGTTTCAAATAACAGAATGTACATATGGAAGGATAAATACTTTGATAGAATTTTAGTGTCAGATGTTTGTGGGAGATGAGGTATGCCAAGTCCTTCCCAAGGAGTTCGGGTTTAATCATATAGGTGATAATAGGTCATTGAGGAGTTTAAACAGAGGAGCATCATAACCAGATTTGTGTTTAATGAACATTCGGATAACAGCAAAGACAGGAAGGCAGGGACACTGGAATTGGAAACACTGTTAAAGTAGCTGTGGGCCCAAGAAAAGTGTTAAAGACACGCACCAGCACATGTGCACAAGTGATGGAATGGAAGTATAAAGTTTCATACTCTATAAGTCTTTTAAGATATTCATTGTTATTTTTTGTTAAAATCATATAAGAATGTGTCTTAGGCCTATTTTCTAAACCCGTTACCCACATATCTGTATGTATAGACTGCACTGTTGTCCATTTTATCCTGTTTAGGAATTCATTCATCCTCATATGTGCTTCTGCTTTCTGATTTTCAGCCCCAAGTTTGGTGTCATTACCTGGATATTAGCAGTCCTTATACACAACAGATCAAGTTTCTTTTATTGTACTATCCAACCTGACAGTGGGGTTTTTCATCCCCAGAATACTCTACACATAGGTAGCAAAAAAACAAAGATAAGGAACTTCCACTTTGTTCCTATGCTAAAGTTGCCAGTTCATCTAGCTGATCAAACCACTGGGCAGAGGATCAAACAAGCTCTTAGCCAAGAGGAGTATTACTCCTTTGGAAGGAAGGGAGGAAGGAAGGAAAGAAGGAAAGAGAAAGGAAAGAGAAGGAAAGAAGGAAGGAAGGAAGGAAGGAAGGAAGGAAGGAAGGAAGGAAGGAAGGGGAAAAAGGGAAGAAAGAAAAAAGCAAATGAGATTGTCAAAGAAATATTTCTTAAATCTTAAAACAAAACATTACAACCCACCTTCCTTCTTTGGATCTTGTCACTACTTTACAGTGTTTTGCCACTACCTTCAAAATTCTGCTACTTGTCTTTCTACTTGAAGCTATTTAGACCTCTGTTGTAATTTACTCTGGAGTTTCTATTTTAAAAGACCCCAAAATGGGAAAAATAGGATAAGAAAGCTGTCAAATATATTCTTCAAGAACTCTATTCCATCCTGCACTATCAACTAGTTACTTGAATGCTTCCTTGAAAAGGCAGCTCAAGTGACCATCAGGTAGCTTCATAATAAAGCAGATTTGATTTGCTAAGTAGAGGAAATAAGAAGTTGCCTTCCCTAATGATCTTCCATCTGTATTGTTCTACTAGGGACTTATGCCTTTTTAATGAAGCACAGCTCCAGTTCTTCCTAAATCTTTTTCTAACAAATCAATGACTTCAAATGAGGTGGCTACATTAGGCCACAATGTGTTAGTGTGTTCAAATGTTATTAGATCTCTGTCCTCATTGAGAAAATCAGGTAGAATATCCAAATCTGCTGTACACTATAAGGGGAACAGTAGCATAGGGTCCAGAATTTAAAACGATATAGTGGTGACCCTGACACTTCAGGGATACCAGACTTCTTGGTATTAGCAGAACACCCAATTTATTATCACTTCTGCTTCATTGCTTTATATTATGTATAAGATTGCCTTAATCACTAGTTTAAGTATAGAGCTATGCATTGCCATGAACATTGGAGTAGATAAGGAGTAATCTTGTTCATAGATGAAAGAGAGTAGAAAGGAATTCTTGAAAGAGACCTTGAAGGGAGGAGGGAAGAGACTACACCCATGAGAATAATTGAAATTTTTGTTTAAAAAAAATTAAGACACTAAAAATTTGCTAAATGCCCAAGTTGAGATGGAAAACAAACAAACAAAAAAGAATAGAGGAGTCAGAATTTGTAACCAGGACAGCAAGTCTGGTGGCAGGGAAAGATGAGTGGAGAGAATATAAAAACAAATCATGTTTTGGCTGAATTACTTGGGCCTAGCAACCTGGATTTAGCTGTTCTCCCATACACTGATGCAAAAGAACATGATCAATGTAGTGAAGTCTAACAAGTTTGGTATAAAAGTTACTGAAATCCTTGGCCTAATTTTTGGCCCTGTTACAGTGTGGGGGAAGCCACTGTGGATGAGAAATTCAATAACAAAACAATCCCTGGAAGAAAGAGTGGGTGTTTATTTGTTTTAGAGCAGTTATTGTCCAAATATTATGAGAGACTCCCAACTTCTTGTCAGGCTTCAAAATAATTGATTCTTTTTATAAGACATTGAGGAGAATTCAGAAAGATAAGAGAAAGTTTAGACAGAAATGTTTTCAGCAAAGTCCTTTTATTTTCTATTCAAAATGACATTAATAATCAAATATTATCCACATTGATTTCTCAGCTTGGTGTGAATGAGTTCCTTTGCTTTTAATTTTTCAAGTGTCAGAGTATAGACTCAAGATCTGTTTCAGGAGGAAGAAACAAAGAGATTCTCATGCAGTCAAACTTGTGTCCTGTCTTGAGGGAACCATCCTGTTATCCAAGACCATTAACAGGTACATCATTTCTCTTCCCATCTGAATGTTAAGGGATAGGCTTTTTCTTTTCTGCTACCCAGGTTTTACAAAGTAACAAGCAGGCAAAGTTCTCTGGAGGTATAAATACAAAGCCCAAATAAAATGCGAAGTTCACCTTCCTATTCCCTGGTTGTAAATCATGCACTGCAGTGTGCCATGCTGTCCTAATGACAGTATTAGTAGTTCCTTACACTCATAGATGAAAGAAGCACTATCACATAAAAAGTGGTCAAGCAGAATTGATCATGGTACCTGTGATACAAACTCACCATTTTATAATCTGGTTCTGAGTGAGCCCTGAGTTCACAGTAGAGTCCTAACAGCAATGTGGGAGTGGTCTCTCTCCATCACAATTCCACTATTGGGGGCCGTAGAATAATAAAGCCAATATCACTCGATGCACTGACTCTCCCAGTGATATGAGTGGCTGTTAACTGGGATGCAGAGATTGTTTATGAGGATTGGTGGGATTTTATAACAATTACTAAGAACTGATTTTCATTCAACCTCCATTAACAATGTGTTATGTATTTAAATATTACTTACTAAGGATAGTTATTCATGACCTTTGGAACATGAGGATTATCTTGTCATGTATTATCTTACTAAATCCTCTTTTTTGTTATCTAATAGCAAACATTTTTAATAGTCCTCTGAGGATCTATTTTAAATATTCAACCTAATACAGAATATACAGATAAAGTGAGCTTCTCTTTTTGCCTTGAAGATCCTGGCTTTAGATAGATACTAGGGGATGTAAAATGTTGAAAGCTATTGACATATTTGCAATTCAACCCCTTCACTTTGAAGTAGAGAGCTAAAGCTAAGAGGTTAGTTTGTTGTCCTAAGTTCATAGGCAAATCAGAGACAAAGCTTAGATAGATACACACTAAGTTTTCTTCATTTTCTGTCCTTGCACATTGACTGAGAGCAGGGTTGCGAAGCAACTGCTGTCTAGCGAGCCAAAATAGGAAAACCCACATAAGGGTGAGGAGGAAATTCATAACATATATAGTGAATCATGTTGTCATCCGATGCTGTGCTTCTAGAAGATGAAGTATTTGGTTCTGTGGAGAATAAAAGAGGTCTTCCCTGGAGTCTAACAGGCCAATTTACATGTGTATGGGTCAGGAGGTATTTTTTCTTTAAACAAATATTTTTTAATTACCTACGGCATGCCTACCATCTACAGAAATGGTGGTAGTTGTTTTCTAGGGATCTTAAGGATTGGAGTGGGAATCTCCATTTCCTGGCTTCAGGTTTCTATTAGAAGAGACTTTACTTGGAGTCTCTCCACCCCACACACTCACATCTTCCTGGGCTGGGGAATGGAGGGAGCAGTGATCTACTTCACTAGAATATTTCAAAGAGGACCTTGGTACAACTCAGCTTCTTTTGCTCTTCCTTCTCTTTGGAATCCCTCCGGTCAGCTCTTGGTCATGTGTTAATCTTAACAACAAAAATTTTGTTCTAACAGGAAGCAGTCTGCTGTTTGCCCTTGATGTTTCTGACCTGAACTGTCTGTCTCTAACATAAAGGCTCAGAATGATGAAACCCAATTTGCCTCACACCCATGTGAAGTTTTCTATCAGGTTTATTAGTGGTAAAGGTAGCTGACATCAAGCAAAGGAGGGTTAGGTCTACTAACAGCATGTGGTCCACCACAGTGCAGGGCCAAGTTCATGGGTGTATGACCAGTGTAGTTACATGGAGAACTGCTACTTGATGGTCCCTGCTCTAGGTTTAAATGCTTTGTTGTTTTCATCTCGAAACTCTTAATAACTTTTGAACAAAGGGTCCCCATTTCTATTTTGTATTGGCCCACAAATTATGTAGCCAATCCTGCTAAGGTCCTTTGCCCCACAGTGGGAACTTAGGGTGTGGTTGCATGACTTAATATTCAGCTACTCAGACTGAGCATGCTCTGGCATTGAAAGATGATTTTAGGCATTAGTATATAGAATATTTACCACTTCTAAACCTTAACATGTCTAAGATCTATATACAGAGCACTGATAAGATTTTAGTAATAAAATGCTAGGTTGCAATGGATTTGTTACCCCGAATTCCATTTCATATTTAGGAATATGGGAGGAACTCTGCATGGCTTTCTGTGGCTTATTGAAAGATTCTCTGCAGAAGAATCTCTTTTTGTTCCCATTTTCTCAAACAAAACAGATCTTGAATCTATAATCTGAAGGTTTTTTTAAGAAGGAATATGGACTTGAGTGAAGATTAATTCCCTCTGTTATAAGTGAGATGTGTGAAAACATCCAAACACAACTAAGGAGGAGGCAAGAATTAAGGCAGTCAACCCACCCTTTTCCACAAGGCCCAAAGCAAGAGCAGGACTGCTTCTCCGCCTTTGTGGCTACACTGTGGGAGGTACTTGTGGGAGGTGCACTGTGGAGCCTGACTGTGGGAGGTACTTAACAACTGCAGGTCTTTAGTATTCCTGTTATGAAACTGTAACACTCATTCACCAAACTCTGCCTCCAAACCTCACTGTAAAATGCTCAAGTTTTCCAATCCCTGCTCATAATCAACTTCTCTCTGACTCAGGTTTCTCTTGTAGAAAAGATAATGTTGTGTGCACTTAGCTCACAGGCTCTGTATCACTCCTACGTCTATCCCCACCCACACTCCACCCTCACCACACAAATTGACTTTAAATTGTGTCTGTATTGGTTAACGATTAAGCTCTTTCTGTGTTTTACTATATTTGAAGAGCACATGTCAGAGATTTTTGTCCTCACAGGGCTTCCAAGCACATGTTTCAGAAGTTTCAGTTCTAGGATGTTGGTCCCACAGAAACCCAGGTGGGAAGAGAGAGAAACTTTCTCTAGTAGGTAGCTCTCATAGGCCTAATCAATTTCATGGCAAGGGGCTTTGTTAACATTGAAGCAAGAATGCCTGTCAGCATGAGTCTGTGAAAAAATGTATTTTAGAAAGAGCCATACTCAATAGAGGTTGGCCAGGGACACAGAAATCCAAAGAGAAATGGAAGTTAATAAAGTTTAAATACACTAAATGGGAAAGAATGATACCTCAAAATAGACTTTATGATTTGATCACTGCCATTGCAAATTTCTGAACCCCAGAAAACATGATATATCAAATGGAACTTTCTGGGATGGGAGAACTCTTAGGCAGATATCTCTCTCAGATATCATCAAAGTATAGTGCCCAAATTAACCTTTGGTTGAAACAAATCTCCCAATTGAGTTTAAATTTACAGGTGATGGTTATCTTAAATGGGCATGGTCTAGAGATCCTTTGAAGCTAAAATGAAAACTTTCCCCATATACCCACTTCTTTCAAAAATCATTAAATATTTGCTTTATTCTTTGGAAGCCCTAAGTTTTAGGCTTCTTTGACTGAGATGAAGACTTGGAGACTGGAAATTTCCATTTTTTTTTCCTGTATAGGTGGGTTTGCAGCAGGACTAGTCCAATCTTCTAATAGAGTTCTAATATGTCTTTGAACTCTTTAGAAAGTGAGGTACATACCAGAATTAAAGTAGAATTAATTCACCTCCTATGGTCCAAGGGAACTGTCTGCATTATAGTGATGGACAACATAGGCTGTGATTTCTAGAAGGACCTAATTTTATTCAGGCACTGAGAAAAAAATCTTCAACTAAGACAGAGCAGAATACAAAAAGGACTTTATTTTCATACCCATGTACAAGAACATTTGATTTTGGACTTTAATTACTTTGAATTTTGATATATTTAAACTTGAATTTTTAAGGAGATCTAGTCTATGGGACTTTCTTTGCTCTTAAGGAATTTAATCCTGGAAGAGACTTTATATTTAGGTATTAGGTATTTTATTATTAGGTTAATTTTGTTTCCTGATAATATACTTAAACAGAATGGAAAAATAGTTAGACAAATTTAAGTTGGCTACAGTGGCCTTAGAATTAGTTTACTTAATGACATATTTCAGTCAGGAAACATCTACACTGTCCACCTTGAAGGGTCATCAATAGAGAAGTGATTGGTATGGGGGGATTTTTGTGAAGGTAAAATTAGATCACCCTAGTGGGCTGCCAATCTCCTCACCTCAAAGATAAAACCGTATCATTTTGACCATATATTTAAGGTTAAACCAAATGGGTTAAGAAAACTAATGTCTTGAGAATATTGATTGGAAAACATCCTTTATCCTGGTTTATGTTTCCAAGGGAAGTGACATCAATCAGTGTAACCTCTTCTCCTCCAAGGCAGATGAACTGAATGATGGAATGGTGAGACAGTAAGAGGAACTAGGATGCTCAATCTCTTCTTAATATGTTGATAAGGTTAGGATCTGTATCTTTAGAAGTTAGTTCCTAGGATTTTTATAAAAACATGCAGTTCATATACAAACTACACATTAGAGTTAGCACTTATACAAACGATGTCAAAATAATGGGGTAGGTTAAAATTTTCCATTAGAATTTTCCACTGTTTCACTCCCAGTATTTGACTTAGTTCAGCATACATACAGAGTTGGTCAAATCTGATCATACAATATAGTATCTGAAAGAGGATTTTTTCTGACACTATGTTCACCTACCACAAAACTCCCCACCTGTTTCACTGACTCCCCTTTAACATAATTTATTTTTCTCACCACCTGACACTATAGATTTATTTGCTTTTTGTCTGCTTGTTTTTGTTTATCCTCTGTGTCCCCCAACTACAACATAAGCTTGAAGAGAGCAGAGACTTTGTTTCATTTGATTTTGTGTCCCTGTTCAGTAGTAGGGGATAGGGATCGGCAGTAACTACATAATGTGTGTGATGAATGCATAATGAGGCATGAGATTGAATATAGCCCATTCTCTAACTGAGAGACTCAGTGATTAAGATGATCACTTTAAGTATTCTGTAATATTACCCTTTCTTGACTGGAATATACCATGTAACTCTCCTCTCTCAATTTTCAGGATCAGCTTCCCTGCTCTTTTACCTAATCTTGTACAGAAAACACTGCAGCCCCACCCAGTGTCCCCAGGGAATATGACCAGAGGTATGAGTCATGCCCTCTTCAGAGGCTCTCTGGAGTCTCCCTGGGCGGCCGTCTGGTATCTCAGTGGACCTCACTTCAGGCATGACTGGCTCCAATGCAGAGGATTACCAGCTCATCCCCAAATGTGGTATTTATGAGGATCTACCAAATACTGCCCTCCAGAACTCAAGATACCCCACACTGGCTTCATTCAGCTATGTCAATGTGCCCAAAAGCTACTGCAGGTTTCACTAAATTACAGAGCAAATTCAGACTTCCTTTGCATTAACAGACACATATCTTACACAGCCTTTTTATTGTTTTTTTTTTTTTTTTAATCTTGAGGGGGTCTTAATAGGATGAAAGGGAGGCTTGCTAGGTGCAAATGAGGGCCATTCAACTATTTAAAGGCACTTTTAATTAAACTGGATTCATTGCCTGCATGGGGCAAGTTAAATGAAAACTAAATAGATGGAGTATGATTACATATTTTTAAGAAGAGAGACAGCTCTGGAGACCAAATTCTTTTAACACAACATTAAGCTGAGCTCATTTTGTATGCATAGTTTAGCAACAGCCTATAAGGAGAACACGTTTTGAGAAAATCAACAGGATGGTTATGAGCTCTAAACAGCTTTTAATAAAATGTAACATTTCAGGAAGGAGTAGCTTCTAAGCTTCACTTAAATATGCTAATTAAAGAAAATGAAGTTTCCCACTGATTCCAGGTTCTCTTTGTTTTTAGTCTATTTTTTATGTTCATTTCACACAGGCTACTTTCCACCTTATTTTATAAACTCTTAGTAATGCTCCAGATTCCTTATTTAAAAGGTGTCAGGACTTGCTGAAAGTTGGAAGGAAAAAAAAGAAAAATCCCTGAGTTTGTTGAAATAACAATTTTAGTAGAATTGGCCATTTGGGTCTAATCAGTCCATAGACCGAAATAATCCTAAACTTCTAGCTGGTATCTATACCACTTTGACCAAATGGGCCCACCAAGTTTGGAAATAAAATAATAAACATAGTTGTTATCTGTTGAGTCTGTATAAAGGTTAGGTTCTTGGTATACATCATCTAATTTGGTGACCACCAGCTCCCTAGCAGATAAATATCCTAGTATGATATCCTCTTTCCACAGAAATGGAAAGAATAAGGCAAATAGTCAATTGTGTGGCTGGGATTCAAACTCAAGTCTGACTGACTCTAAAATTCTTTCTGTCTCACTGGCAACACCTTCTCTGACCCCATTCAGAGAATTACAGCTCTGGGGGAAGGGGACATATTAGAAAAGCATATAAAATAGTCAATATAATTTAAAAAAACCTCTCAATGACTTTCAAAGTATGAACCTCTTTAAAGAAACTTACATAAACCTCTTGGCTGCTGGTCCACAGGTTAAAAAAAATATTAAGAAACACTGATTTGATTTACCCAGCTCTAAATTACAATCTGACTTTGTTTTACAATTCCTCATTCTTCTGATAGCAACACTTCGGTGTAATCTCATGGAATTAGCTCTCTTCCATTTGCAGTGCATGGGGCCTGAACTGTGTTTACCCAACCCTTTAGCTCAGTGAGTTTGCATGTGTTTTTGGTCTGGTTCACAGAGTCCCAAATTGGTTCATGAAACCCATAAGAAAGGAGTTTCAGCCCTCACACTTTTAGCTGAAACTATAGAGAAAGAGATATTCTGTAAGACTGCTAAACTCATAAAATATAAGCCTGGCATTGCTAGTTGTTCTCTTGTCATGAAGGAGAGCTTGCCTGAAATAAAGCCAAACCTAGAGAGGGAAAATTTCAGAATTTTGTTGATACTGTTTGAGAACCCACACCCAGAAATGCAAAAAGTCAGATACCTACAAATGAACTTTACAAGTTCACAAACCAATCAACTCCATTATATTATTAAACCAATCTGAGTCATGTTTCTATCACTAGCATCTGAAAAAGCCTGCCCTCTTCATCCTCACCAATTTAATAGTTGTAGGACTGAAGCTCAGAGAGGGAGGATGATTTTCTCAAAATGTTAGGTCCCAGTTAGAGGCATATTTAGGCCTAGAATCTAGGGCTCCTTCCTCCCAAGCTAGTTTTGTCTCCCTGTATCATTCATCATCTGACCAGTAGTATTAGCATCACCTGGAATTGTTAGGAATCCAAATTCTCCAGCCCCATTTCAGATCTACTGAATCAGAAACTCTAGGGACTAGGACTAGCTGTTCATGTTGAAGGTCCTTCAGTGACTCAGATGCCTGCCCAAGTTTGAGAATTACTGCTCTACATCAATGTTTTCCAAATTTTTTAAGTGGCAGATGCATTTTCTGTAAACAATACATTGCAGAGTTACTCATCATAAATGCCAGTTAAGTGCAAGTTATTTTTCTTGAAATGGAACAAGGAACTAGAGACCTGGTTGTTCCTGAAGACAACTGGCAATACCCAAGAATATTTTCAAGAAAGTTCTAGCACTCCATGAAGCACAATTCTGATAAAGATTGGTGAAACAGTATATTAATGAACACTCACCCCCATTCTCATTTATGCTCCAATTGTTTTTTTTTTTTTAGAATCCCTGAAGTGCTGTCTTAGGGTGAGTTATTCACAAATCTCTTCAAAATAGGCTTTTTGAATATTTACAGGATCAGAAGGGTAAGCTGGGATCAGGGATTGTACCATAATAGAGATCTACTTTGGGGAGTCCCAGGTCCTGTCCTAGCTCAACTCCAAATCCAAATGTGGATGAAAGCATCAAAGAGGAAGCAGCTCTTTTTAAAAAACTCAAGATCCAAACCTTTGGTTTGGGGGAAATGATATAAGAAACTATTTATATTCCCCTCAAACATGGATTGCTTTAAATCTTACAAATTCAATAGGGCTAATTCTTGAGAAGTTAATGAAAAACAGAATTGTGGAACCTGGCACATTCCTTGCTCTATGCTCACCCAGGTTTGCCTGCAGGGACGTGGTCTCTTCCATAGACTCTGTGTAATCACCCATGCATGCCACGTTCTCAGTCACTTGGTATTCTGCCTTCCAAGGATGTTTACAGGTGATAGGATGGTGCTTAACAGAAAAGGAAGCATCTGCTGGGAAAATATTTGGGGACAAGGAGATTCTACAGACTTCCTAGGAACACTGGTAACTGCTCCTGTGTCTTTGCACTGGTTAGTCATTATTGTGAAATGTCCTGTGACCTTCAACTCAGCCCATTTCCAAAATTTCTTAATATTATTTTAAGTTCAATCATAACTAAATTCAACTACCACCTCCCCTATCTCTCGTGTCATTACTTTTTTTATGTTTCCATTGATTCTTGAGCATGGTTCTGTTATAACATTTATCATACTATTTTAATACTAACAATAATATTTTGTAATAGTAGATGACACATTTTATAATTTTATTGTCATTTTTGGGATATATTTCTTCACTATGTATTGAGAGTAGTGCCTATATTGTTTCTGTGAACCTCAGGAGCCAGGAACAGCAGCTCAAAAATATTTTTTTCTGTTAAAAAGAAATAAATTCTTTGTTGAGCTTATTCTCCCACAGTCAATTATGAAATTCACCATCTTGATAACTTAATAACATCTGCCATGAATCTAATGCCTGATATAAGCCAGGCCCAATGCCTGGTGAGTTTCAGATGGGGAAACTAAAGCTTGGAGACGTTGTGAGCACACAGCTGATAGAGCGAGGACTTAATCCCAGTCTTGTTTGATTCCAAAACCTTTGCTCTTGTCATTAGATCTATCCCTCCCTCTCATTTATTCATCGACCCCACACTTAAGGAGGTCTCTTGTGCTTCAATAGCATTCTGGGCAGGTGGACATTCTAAGGGGCTGTCCTCATGGGCTTCTAACTTACATAGGTTTACAGAATGGTGGAAAGCAAGTCTCTAAAACTACAACAAGTAAACGGATAAATGCAATCCTATATAATAAAAACTCTTGTCTTGGATTTACATAGTATCTTCTTCCTACAGAATACAAAACTCTGAGTATATAAGCAGTGAGGTCATAGAGATTTCCTTGTTTCACTAGTTTTCCCTTATAGAAACAAAGCCTGTTCCTTTACAACATCCTCAGGCTTGGAGGAAGATCAAATTAGGCAGATCATATTGGTACTGTTTATTACCCCAGGCCTGCTCGCCTATCCACCGCTCTAATTGCTTCTTTCCTGAGCAGAAATATCTCCAAGTTGCATGCTTTGCACTTTCTCCTCCTTTCCCATCAGGTTTAAGATAGACACAACTGAAGCAGTGTTGCTGGAAATATTGTAGAAGCCCAGTATGTGATATTTGCACATTTATGAAAACAGTTTACCTTCTGCTATGACAAGAAGAAATGTTTACAAACTTGGCAGTTCATTCGCTTTGTCTGGAGAGAGATCCAAGAGTACAGTAGCAGCTTAAGAAGAATTTTTGATGAGGTGGTGGTTACAAAATGATTTTATTTTTATCGAAGTTATTATTCCATAAATTTTTAGAGGGGAGGCATAATTTCTCATGCTGGGCATAAGCTTCTTCTGACTATTATAAGGATGGACCTTTTTTGAATCCTCCTCAAAATGTGCCAAGAGTTTAGGTCAGACTTTGCCAAACTTTGTCCAACCAATCTATACTCATAGTCGATATTTGAAAAATACAATTTTGTCAATTTTTTGATAGTTACTTATGTCCAATCTCTCAGTTTCATGAATAATTTTTTGCTTTCTAGATATCCTTCTGAAATATTGAGCAAAGAAGAATGCAAATCTAACTCAGAAATAGCTAGTTTGTAACCTTTTTCTCAGACAAGAATGAAGATTCCAAAAGAAATGTTTTAAAACAGAGAGATGAAAATTATAGTCCCTTTAATGACACTAAGTTTCTGGCAGCCAAAATTTGTGTTAGAGTGTCTCCTGCTCTGCCACCAGTTTACTGTAATTTTGAAATGTTTTAAAATAAATGAGCTGGCTGGATGACATTTTAGAAAGATCAAAGGCTTTGATGTTAGAAAGACTTAGACACAAATCCCCACTCCTCTACCTACTTGTGGTGATCTTTGGGGAAAATCCTAACTTTTTTGGGATCCAGTTTCTTCAGCTATAAAATTAGGATGATCTTGCCCATTTTTCATGGTTCTATAAGTTTGAAATGACTGGGAAATATGGGATAGTTCTGGGTACAACATGCTCCAAAAGTATTAGTAGGTATTCAATAACCTTATTTATGTTTAATAACCATATTCTTGGAGTATATATTTCATTTTTTATTATACTTGTGTTGTAGTTATAGTATAGTTACAGTGCTGTTACTAGTTGTATTCATTTCCTGTGGCTTCTGTGATCCCACTGTTCAAATTAAAAAAACTTTTAGTGGCTTGCAGTAATAAAAATGTATTGTCTTACAGTTCTGGAGACCAGAAGTCTCAAATCAAGACTTGGCAAGGCTGGCTGTCTTCAGGCTGTAGGGCAGAATCTATCCTTGCCTCTTTCAGCTTCTGTTCACTCTCTGTGTTCCTTGGCTTGTGTGTGAATCACTCCAATTTCTGTCTTCATACAATACAACATTTTCCTCTTTGTCTCCTCCTGTCTTGCCTGCTATAAGGACACTTGTCATTGGATTTAAGTGGCACCCAGATAATGAAGGATGATGTCATCCTGGAGATCCCTAACTTAATTACATCTGCAAAGATTTTTTTCTAAATAAGTTGTATTCACAGTTCCAGAGATTAAGACATCGATATATCCTGGTGGGGACTACCACTTAGTCCACTATACTAGTATATTGTGAAACTACAGTGAGCTAACTTAAAAGATAAATTCAATTCTCTTACTTACATAGGAGGGAGAGTCAAAGCCTTTAAATAAACTAGGACCCAAGGGGATTCGTAAGAGGTACTGGATATCATGAGATAATAATAATGAAAAGTTAGGCAAGAAGATAGAAGAGACTGAACTTAGGACAAATTGTCCCCAGTTTGTGATTAACTTGGGTGAAAGAACTTTTACTGGACTTTGATAGTAGCAGCTATATAGAATGTTCTATTTTCTCAGCACCAAATATTTTAATACTAACATTCAAGTCTGGCTAGCTCTAAACTGCTCTTCTGCTTGTCTGCAGTAAGTACTGATTTCCTAGAACCTCCTTGGCTCAAATATTTCTGAAAATCCCCAAGTAGAAGTAGGGGCATGGCAATAAGTTGATTAACATAGTGAATCAGTCTTATATGCTTTAAAGTACAGTTTGTTTAGCTGGAAATCAGATGTCCCTTTTCTTGAGACTGATTTTCATATAGATATTCCCAAGCAACTAGCCACTGGATATTGGTGTCCATTATAGTTCCTTGGGAAATTCTCTTTTGTGTCTAGTATTGACTGTTGCAGTATTGGGGAATGCTGTTGGTTTTACCTCTACACTTTAGATTTAGGGGTTCTTATTATTTCTCTTTCGTAGTGAAAAAGAAAAATGCATTTGAATAAGGCAGAAGAATCATCTATATTATTCATAGCCTAGGTCCTCAGTAAGATAAGCTCCCAAGGGTTGCAGCTCTTCCATTCTTACCAGATGGGATGTTGGTGATAAAGTTCTAGTGTCAACTAACATACTTTTCCAGACACACTAATAGCCTTCAACAATTTAAGGCTTGGTGTTTAGTCTCATGAAGATGTTGAGCCTCACTACCCTCAAATGATCCTGCTTTCCTTCTTTTTTTCAATCTGATCTTCAAACACAATTCCTGTACTTAGAAAGTCTATTATATCTCTGAATAGACACACAGAGCTCTGACAGTCAGAATTCCCTTTCATTTTGCCTGTCTGTTTCAACCTATATGCAAAAAGAGGTTACAAATAAACATAGAACAGTGAAATCCCACTGTTCACCGACCAATAGCAGCCACACTCCAAACATGGCCCAGCCAAAATGTCCCATTATATCAGGCTTCTACACCTGAATTTTGGAACTGCTGCTATTTATATCTTCATTTGAAATCATCCACCATCCTAATTTTTGTAAATTTCTTGGAAAAATATATGTAAATTGTGCTTAAAACAAAGAGAAAAATGATGTTTATAATGACAAAATGAAGTACAAGGATCAATGAGTAAGGTGTCACTAGGAAGGTATACTTACTTTTCTTCTAAATGTTATCTTATCTGTTGGAATTGTAAAGAGACTTGCAACATCTAAGGATAATAAGCTGGGTCTTCATGACTGACCTAAGTATAAGGAAAAGAGTGTGGGTCTTAGGACCAGAGATATCTAGATTAGAATCTTAATCCTAGTTTTGCTTTCTCAAAGAAGTTGCTTAACTTTTGATCATTTGCATCATTATTAAGTTGAATAAAATACCACCTACCTCAAACAAGAATTAAACAAGAATTGAAAGTTTTAAGCTTCATCATAATAAGAACCTTATACTAGGTATAAACTTTAATAATTTAAAGATTGATTGTTAATGGTCTCTTTAACTCAGCATCTTTGTTATTGGTCCTATGCCTTTGGCTTGTTGTATTATCATCTTGGGATTTTCAAGCCTGCCATAAAGTTTATTCCCTGACAAGTAACTTGATGTGTGATGAAGATGTAGATAAAGATTCTTCCATTTTCAGAAGTCTCTTTTTAAGTAAATATACAAAATTTATATTCTTTCATTTTATTTGCCTTTAAAAATAAACCAATATAGATAGAAATTTCTGACATACTTATATGCTAGTTTGAGATCCCTCAACTCATTTGCATGGATGACCTCTAGTTGAACTCATTTCATTGGAAATAAAAGTTTAGTGCACTACTAATTCAACATAGAAAGTAATTGGAAGACTTCAGCAAATGAGGAAAACTCTAATTTTATAGGGACTGGGGACTTAATTCAAATGAAAAAGCTTCACTGATGACATGAGTTAATTGTGCAGTTAACATGAAATAACCTTACTTAGCATCACAAAGACTCTAAAAGAATAATTTGCAGGTATCAATGATTAAATGATTCCTTAACAGGAAATGACATTTCTTGAATTTTCTCCATGTTGTATATTAAAGGACTCAGTCAATGGTCACTAGGGAATCTAATACTTTCATAATACCATATACTAGAACCCTATTATAACCTCAAAATCTAGGTATAAAGATTCAGCTTCTTCAGATTCCAAGATACCAAACTCTCTCTTTTTGCAATGTTTTTTCCTTCTTTCTCTAACTGCTGGAAATCTCAGGGCTCAGTCTTAGACCCTACAATCTAATTATATACATGCTTGGAGATTTTATCCATTCCTCTGGCTATTAATACCATTCTTATATCACTGATGCCCAAATTCTTCATCTCTCCAAGGTTGAGTCATATATCAACCTGCCTACTTAACATCACCACTTGGATGCCTCATAGTCATGTTGAAAGTAACATGCACAAAATTAAATTCTCTCTCAGGTTTTTTCCCTAGAAGCAGAGCTTCAGGGATTCTCAAGTGATTTATTATATTGATATTGATTTAGTGATAGTCAAGAGATTTATTTGGTGAATGCTCTCGGGAGAAAGGGAGGAAGACAGGATAGGGCTGGGAAAAAAGAGCCAAGTGAGATTAGCTTCAGGGTGGTCCCATGGGGAAGCTCTAGAGTGCTAATTATACACTAAATTGGCCTCACTTTTGGGCAAGGAGGCTGTTTTATAACCACTTATCAGGTTTTAGGCTCCCCAAGGCTAGGAGGTTGGAGGACATAACTTCCCAAGCTCTGCAGTATTTTACTGAGGGGAATTCTCCAGAGAAGGTGGCAGCTGTAAGCAATTAACATCTGATACTCATGGCATCTGAGGAATGGGTATATCTTTCCATAGAAAGGGAAGGACAGTGCACTGATAGCACTCACTATAGATTCTTAATTGACCCCTCAATATGTAGTCCAAATTCTACCTACATTTTATATCTGAAACACACCCACATCTCTCCAAATCCACTTCTAATACCTAGGCCATGCTACTATCATGGTTTTTTTTTTTAATTTTATTTTAATGATTGTTAAAGTATAGTTTTCTCCCCTTTACTTCCAATCAAGCCCACCCACTCCCCTCCCAACTTCCCTCCCATTACCACCCTCCCCCTAGTTTTTATCCATGTGTCCTTCAACTTTGTTCCTGTAAACCCTTCCCCTTTTCCCCCGAAACTCCCTCTTCTCTCTCCTCTGGTCACTTTCTGCCTTTCCTCTATTTCAGTGTCTTTGACTATATTTTGATTGTTTCATATTTTGTAGTTTACGTTCCTGTTAAAGGTGAGATCATATGGTATTTATCTTTCACTGCCTGGCTTATTTTGCTTAGCATAATACTTTCCAGGTGCATCCATGCTGTTGCAAAGGGTAGGAGCTCCTTCTTTCTTTCTGCTGCATAGAATTCCATTGTGTAAATGTACCATGGTTTTTTGATCCATTCATTTACTGATGGGCACCTAGGTTGCTTCCAACACTTAGCTATTGTAAATTGTGCTGCTATGAACACGGGGGTGCAAAGGTTCTTTTGGATTGGTGTTTTAGGATTCTTAGGATATAGTGCCAGCAGTGGAATTGCTGGGTCGAAAGGCAGATCCATTTTTAGTTTTCTGAAGAAGTCCCATACTGTTTTCCGTAGTGGTTGTACCACTCTGCAGTTCCACCAACAGTGCACTAAGGTCCCCTTTCCTCCACAACCTCTCCAACACTTGTTTGTTGTTTTGCTTATGATGGCCATTCTGACTGGTGTGAAGTGGTACCTCATTGTGGTTTTAATCTGCATCTCTCTGATAGCTAGTGATATTGAACATTGTTTCATGTGATTTTGGATCTTCTGTATGTCCTCCTTGGAGAAGTGTCTGTTCAAGTCCTTTGCCCATTTTTTAATTGGGTTGCTTGTCTTCTTAGAGTATAATCGTGTAAGTTCTTTATATATTTTGGAGATTAAGCCTTTATCTGAGGTATCATTGGCAAATATGTTTTCCCATACAGTTGATTCTCTTTTTATTTTGAT